>BOPN01005776.1:47257-52257 GCA_017312705.2 Penaeus japonicus | reverse complement strand
ACATAGATATATATGTACTTTTGAGTTTTGTTTCGTGTGAAAAAGTTATACAAAATAGAAGTGTAGTTTTTTTTCTGTGTGTGTGTGTGCGTGTATGTGTGTATATGTGTGTGTGTGTGTGTGTGTGTGTATGTGTGTGTGTGTGTGTGTGTGTGTGCGTGCGTGCGTGCGTGTGTGTATGTGTGTGTGTTATTCCCATTATCATCACCTTTTTGTTTTTGTTGTCTGTGATAATCATGAAATTATTACTTTGTTTTTATTTTGCTCATCAATGTCATCATTCCTCTTATGATATATGAACATCAGTCTAACAAGCACTGTTTACTTCCACACATATTTAAGGTCTTTTTCCTCCCGATCTTACATTTTTCTTAATTTCTTCCGTTTGCTTTATTTTTATTTATTTATTTTTTGTTCTTCTTCTTTTTCTTTTTCATTTTATCTCGTCGCATTTGCTTTCTTATTCCGTATTTCTTATTTTTGTTTTCTTTTCGTTAAAAAAAAAAAAAAATCTATCTTTAATATTCTCTCTTTTTCTCCTTCATATGTCCGCCTCCCCTTTCCTCCTTCTTTCCTTCCCCTCTTTTATTGTGCATTTCTTACTTCTTCTTTTCCTCTCCTTCCTCCTCCTTCTCGTTCACCTTCTTTCTTTGCATTTTTCTTCGCTCTGCCTAAATACCTCCCCCCCCCCCCCAACCATCCTCATCCCCCTCTCCTTTCCTTTCTCTTTTCTCCTTCCCTTCCACCTTTCCATTCCTCTTTCCCAACCAGTAGACGTAGAAACTATTATCCTAATAATAAAACAACTTCGCGAAACAAATGCGGTGGGAGCAGACGGTATTGCTTTGCGCTTTATTAAGGATAGTCTACCGGTAATCGCATTTTATATAACGATCATCATTAACACCTCACTGGTAACTGGTGTTTTCCCGTCGCTTTGGAAACATGGAATTGTAACACCAATTTTCAAGTCTGGGGATATAGGCGACATGAATAATTACCGCCCTATCACAATACTTCCAGTATTATCTAAGGTTCTTGAAAAAGCAGTAGCAAATCAATTGATGAATTTCCTGGAGACCAATAACTTATTATCTAAAACTCAAACATACGGCTTTAGAAATGGGTTATCCCACTGAAACAACGTTGCTACAGATTACTGACCAAATTTATAATAACATGGACAACAATAGTGGAATTTACTCACTTTGTGCGATCTTTCTAAAGCTTTTGACAGCGTCCATCACAAAATTCTTCATAACAAATTAAGAAACCATAGAATTGATACCCATTGGTTTGATAGCTATTTAAACACAGAACCCAATCGGTAAAAATTAGCCAAGTATATCATCAGCACAACCAGTTTATTTCGGTGTTCCACAAGGATCTGTATTAGGCCCGATCCTCTTCACAATTAATGATTTATCAACCATAGTCCATAACTGCCATCTAATACAGTACGCCGATGATTCTCAATTTCTCCACAGTGACTCAGTGAACAACTTAGAGGCATTGATAAGAAACACTCAAGTTACTCTTGTTAAAGCAAACGATATTTTGACATCAATGATTCTTAAAATAAATCCACAAAAAACGCAATGTGTATCTTCATAGGTAGTCGGCAAAGAGTTGCTTCTAAATTCCATAGACACAGCCATAGATTTCGAAGGCTACCAAATTAATAAGCACTTCAGTAAAAATCTAGGAGTACACTTCGACAGATATATGACGGTTGAATCCCATGTTGATAATATACATAGAAAGGTAATGGGAACATTAATATATCTTAATCATATAAAAATCAAATCCCCACAGAAACAAGAATCATAGTTTATTGAAACTCTAGCACTAAGCATCATTAATTATTGTTTAAATATTTAGAACTCTACTAACAAAACCCTAATGCAGAAAGCACAAAGACTACAAAACTTTGCTGCAAGAGTTGCATTGGGTCATGTTAGAAAGTTCGATCATATCACCCCACACATTATTCAACTTAAATGGTTAAAAATTCAAGCCAAATGCAGTTATGATACATGTGTTTTTATTCATAAAATCATTCATGGGAATTATCCACAATGGATCCTGCCTTTACAAACTGTGGGGAACACATCAGGTGTTCGAACTCGACAAGTAAATTCTCTATATGTCAAGAGATCACACACAGAAATAGGGACACGACAAATGCTAATACGTGGACCCATGACCTGGAACCTACTACCTCACAATGTTAAAGACATCACTAACCAAAATAAATACAAAACAAAATTAAAAGAACATTTCCTAAATTGTCAGTTGTGACATCGTATTAAACAGATGTATTGTATATATGTATTAAGAATAACCATTGGAATTTATGGAATAAAGTTTTTGAATTTGAATTTTTGAATTCTCTCTTGCCTATTCTCTCATCCTCTTATCCCTCCTCTTCCCCCTCCCTCCTCTATCTTCCTTTCCCTCTCCCCTCTTTTCTCTCACCCACTCCTATCTTCCCCTCTACCCTTTAGACACTTCTCCCTCCGCCTCCCCGTCTTCCGCCCCCCCTCCCCTTCTTTTCTACTCGTTCTCCCTACCTCTCCCCCTCCTCCCTCCCCTCCTCCCTTCCCCTCTACTTCTCTCCCCTCCCCCTCCTCCCTCCCTTCCCATCTACTCCCTCCCCTCCTCCCTTATCCCTTCCCCTCTACTTCCCTCCCCTCCTCCCTCATCCCTTCCCCTCTACCCCCCCTCCCCTCCTCCCTCCTCCCTTCCCCTCTACTCCCTCCCTCCTCCCTCATCCCTTCCCCTCTCTCTTTCCCTCCTCCCTCATCCCTTCCCCTCTACTCCCCCTCCCCCTCCTCCTCATCCCTTCCCCTCTACCCCCCCTCCCTCATCCCTTCCCCTCCCCCTCCCCTCCCCTCCTCCCTCCATCCCTTCCCTCTACTCCCCTCCCCTCCTCCCTCATCCCTTCCCCTCTACCCCCCCTCCCCTCCTCCCTCCTCCCTTCCCCTCTACTCCCCTCCCCTCCTCCCTCATCCCTTCCCCTCTACTCCCCTCCCCTCCTCCCTCATCCCTTCCCCTCTACTCCCCTCCCCTCCTCCCTCATCCCTTCCCCTCTACTCCCCTCCCCTCCTCCCTCATCCCTTCCCCCTCCTACTCCCTCCCCTCCCTCCCTCATCCCCTTCCCCTCTACTCCCTCCCCTCCTCCCTCATCCCTTCCCTCTCTCCCCTCCCCTCCTCCCTCATCCCTTCCCCCTCTACTCCCCTCCCCCTCCTCCCTCATCCCTTCCCCTCCCTACTCCCCTCCCTCCTCCCCTCATCTCCCTTCCCCTCTACCCCCCCCTCCCTCATCCCTTCCCCTCTCTCTCCCTCCCTCATCCCTCATCCCTTCCCTCTACTCCCCCTCCCCTCCCTCCCTCATCCCCCCTCCCCTTCCCCCTCTACTCCCCTCCCCTCCTCCCCTCATCCCTTCCCCTCTACTCCCCTCCCCCTCCTCCCTCATCCCGCCCCTCCTACTCCCCTCCTCCCTCACCCCTTCCCCCTCTACTCTCCTACCCTCACTTCTCTCCCTCCCTCCCCTACTTTTCTACTCGTTCTCCCTCCCTTCCCCTCTACTCCCCTCCCCTCCTCCCTCATCCCTTCCCCTCTCTCCCTCCCCTCCCCTCCTCCCTCATCCCTTCCCCTCTACTCCCCTCCCCTCCTCCCTCATCCCTTCCCCTCTACTCCCCTCCCCTCCTCCCTCATCCCTTCCCCTCTACTCCCCTCCCCTCCTCCCTCATCCCTTCCCCTCTACTCCCCTTCCCCTCTACTCCCTCCCCTCCTCCCTCATCCCCTTCCCCTCTACTCCCCCTCCCTCCTCCCTCACCCCTTCCCTCCTACTCTCCTACCCTCCCTTCTCCCTCCCTCCCCTACTTTTCTACTCGTTCTCCCTACCTCTCCCCTCCTCCCTCCCTTCCCCTCTACCCCCCTCCCCCTCCATCATCCCTTCCCCTCTACTCTCCTACCCTCCCTTCTCCCTCCCTCTCCTACTTTTCTACTCGTTCTCCCTCCCCTCCCCTCCCCTCCCCTCCCCCTTCCTCCATTCTCTTATACTCGTTCTCCCTCCTCTCTTCCTCCCTTTCTTTCCCCTACATACAAGACACGCCTCCTCGAACTCTATATAAGGCTTCCTATTTTTCTTTTGATGGCTACGCCTCCGTCCGCTCTTTCTCTCTCTTGCTGTCCGTATGTTTCTCTCTCTCTCTCTCTTTCTCTCTCGCTCTCTTTCTCTCTCTCTCTCTCTCTCTCTCTCTCTCTCTCTCTCTTTCTCTTTTTCCTTCCCACCGTTCCTCTCTCTCTCTCTCTCTCTCTCTCTCTCTCTCTCTCTCTCTCCCTCTCTCTCTCTCTCTCTCTCTCTCTCTCTCTCTCTCTCTCTCTCTCTCTCTCTCTCTCTCTCTCTCTCTCTCTCTCTCTCTCTCTCTCTCTCTCTCTCTCTCTCTCTCTCCCTCGACCCCCAACACAGAGAAGACCCAACGTGTGTGCAGAGCTCTGATATCATGAGTAATGTTGAGAGCGGTTTGAAGTGAGAGGGGGGGGGAATGTCTCTTTTTTTCTTCTTTTCGTTTGTTTGTTTATTTTTCTGGTGGTTTGGCTCTTGTTTTGTTTCTTGTTGTTCTCTCTTTCTGTGTTTTTTTATTATTATTATTATTTTTTTAAACTCTCTTTTGTCTTTCTTTCTCCCTCACCCCTTCCTTCTCATTCCTCTCCCTCTCTCTCTCTCTCTTCTCTTTCGTTTCTTTATGATATTCAAGATAATCATCTCTGTTTTTAAGATAATATTCTTCTGCAATATTCCTCTGTAACTCTCATTTGCATGGAACGCACTCATGTTTGTTTGTTTTTCTTCTTCTTCATCTTCTTCTCCTTTCTTTTCTTTACATTTCATTTGTCTCTTTAATTTTTTTGATTACTTTTTTTATATTTTTATTTATTTATCTTTATCCTCCTTCAGTTTTATCTTCCTTCTAATTCCTCCCTTTTTTGCT
>BOPN01005776.1:39757-42257 GCA_017312705.2 Penaeus japonicus | reverse complement strand
AAAACAAAGAGATACAGAGAGAAGGAAAGAAGATAGAACTAAGGAAACAGAAGAAACATAAATTGACAAAGAGGGGGAGTGAAAGATGTATATATATATATATATATATATATATATATATATATATATATATATATATATATATATATATGTGTGTGTGTGTGTGTGTGTGTGTGTGTGTGTGTGTGTGTGTGTATGTGTGTATGTGTGTGAGGGGGGGGGAGGTAGGGGGAAGGGTGGGAGGGGGGTAGAGATAAAAGGTCGGGGCCAAAAATCAAATTCTTTCCAGCTGTGGTTTTCGCGGGTGATTTCGTGTCCGATACCGTGGGAGCGGATGTGACTTAGGTTACAATGCCCCCCCCCCCCCTTTTTTTTTGACTCTGCAGGGGGTGGGGGTAAGGGGGGAGGGTTAGAGGGGGGTGTTTTACCTCTTTTTTCTTTTGTATTTTCTTTTCATTTTTGCTGTTTCTTTCTTTGTTTATTTATGTATCATTTTCGATTTCAATTCTCACTGTCGAAATGAAAACATTAAGATTCCAGTTTTCATTATGAAATCTTAAGATGAATAAGCTAAGATGGATATAATCATGCCTATGATATAAACACAGTATGATAATATAAGAAAAAAAAATGTTAAGTGAAATCACACACTTCTTATCATTACCGTAATATAATTACAACCATCGCCATTCTGAGCAATATTTGCTCCTCCTCCTCCTCCTTCTCTTCTTCTTCTTGCCCCTAGTCCTTCTTCCTCCTCCTCTCCCTCCTCCTCCTCCTCCTCCTCCTCCTCCTCCTCCTCCTCCTCCTCCTCCTCCTTCTCTTCTTCTCCTTCTTCTTCTTCTTCTTGCCCTTAGTCCTCCTCCTCCTCCTCTTCCTCCTCCTCCTCTCCTTTCTCTTCCTCCTACTCTTCCCCTCCTCCTCCTCCTCCTCTCCCTCTCCTCCTCCTCCTCTCTCCCTCCCCTCCTTCATTCCTTCCTTCCTTCCTTCCTTCCTTTCTCACTCCTTCTCTTTCCATATCTTTATCATAAACTTTTCTTTGGAACCCCGTTGAAATTTCTAAAGAAAAACTAAAATAAATAGAAACTTATGAATAAATAAGATAACTCAAATAGTTAAAACGTTGAAATGATTGAATTAATATAAATTTTAACCAGAGAATTAATTGCCTGTTAAAACTTTAATGATATTCATAACAATACTAATAAAAGCAGTTAACTTTAGATGTAAGAATAATGCTTGTGCTTGAAAGTTCAAAACATGACACAATTTTTTTGTTCTTATCTCTCGTTTCCTTATTCGTTTTGACTTTTCTTACTCCTCTTCTTCTTCGTTTTTCTTATTCCGTTGCTTTTTTTTCTCCTTCCTTTTCCTCTTCGTATTATTATTATTTTTTTTTTTTTCTTGTTCTCCTTTTTCTTCTCTCTCTCTTCTCTCTTATTTTTTAATCATTATTTTCTTCTCTTTATTCATTGTTGTCGTCGGTTTCGTCTTCCTCTTCTTCTTTTTCTTCGTCATTTTTTTTATTATTCTTTTTGTTGCTTTTCTTCATATTATTTTTCTGTTTGTCTTCACCTCTTTCTGTTCTTCCTCTTTTTCTCTACGTTATCCTGTTCCTCTTCTTAATCCTCTTCATCATCTTCCTCTTCTTCCTCCTTCTCCCCTCCCTCCTCCTTTTCATTTTCTCTTTCTTGTCTTCGTCCTCCTCTTCCTCTCCCTCTTCCTCTTCATCATTTTCTTCCTTCTTTTATTTTTCTTCCTCAACCTCCTCCTCCTTCCTTCCTTCTTTCGTATTTCTCTTCCTCAGCCACGAAGAGGAAGAAGAAAGAAGAAGAGAGAAGGAGAAGAGAGGAAAAGAAAGAAGGAGGGAGAAGGAAAATAATGGAGGCGAAGTAGAAGGAAAAAATGAAGAGGAAGAGAGGAGGAGAAGCAAGCAGAGAGAAAGAAGAAAGGGGAAGAGAGGAAAATGACGTAGAAGAAGAGAAGAAAGAAAGATAGAAGAATAGAAGGAAAGAGAAATGAAGAAGAAACAAAGAGAAAAAAGAAGAAGGAAGGAAAGAAAAAGAAAGAAGAAGGAAGAACCAGAGACCAGAAGAAGGAAGGAAAGAAAAAGAAGGAAGAAGGAGAAGAGAGAAGAAAAAGGAAGAGAAAAGAAAAATAATTATAAGGAGAGGAGGCAGAAAGATGAGAGAAAGAAGTGAGTTGACGAGAACGAGGGAGAGAGAGAGAAGGGAGGGAGGGGGGAAGAGGGGGACAAGAAAGGAAAGGGCTGGAGTAGGGGTGAGGGGAGGGGTGAGGGGGGGAGGGGGGGGGGGGGGGAGGTAGACGCGGTAGGTGAGTAGAATACCAATGTGATTAGGGATTCACCTGACCGCTACCTCCTGCACGTGTTCACCTGTGCATCGACTTGTATCCATTTTTTTTCGTCGTCTGTGAAAGAACCCACTCACTGCTTCTTCTGTAACCCACCTATTTCGACCCCCTTCCAATACCCCACCTT
>BOPN01005775.1:82500-85000 GCA_017312705.2 Penaeus japonicus | reverse complement strand
GAAAAGTCACTCAAACACGAGCCATGGTACTTGGAAGAGCGAACCATAATGCTAACCTTATCGAACACTCTCTCTCTCGCTTCTTTGGTAAGACCTCTAATGGTATCAGTGATGGTACCAAAGCACAAAACCTGTGTCAGTAATGGAGCGTTTTGTGAGAGGGAGAGATAGCGTGAAGGGGTGAGAGGGAAGGGGGGGAGAGGGAGAGAGAGAGAGAGAGAGAGAGAGAGAGAGAGAGAGAGAGAGAGAGAGAAGGAGAAAGAAAGAGAGAGAGAGAGAACGAGAGAGAGAGAGAGAAAGAGAGCGACCGCGAGAACGAGAGAGAAAACTAGTTACTGGAAAACACATAGTACCCAGCCCCATAAACTTTCTAAAATGAAAATAAAGTTCTAGACCGAGTACTGTGGTGTTGAAACATTAAACACCATCACGAAAAACCATCACACCGAGCGAACCGCCTCCAAACTCGAAAAGCTGGTCCTTCTGTACCCATTACCTCCTCTGCTGAAACCATTCCTTTCAAAACAAACAACCGCCCTTGGAACGACTACAAAATAATATTGCATACTAAAACAGCTACAGGGCCATTTACGCGTTTCAAAAAAAAAAAAAAAAAAAAAAAAAAAAAAAAAAATACAGCGAAGTTACTCTCTACGCCATCTAGAGGTCAATAAAGAGTAGAATCAACCATTAAAACATCTGTTATGACATCTACTACGAGCGAAAACGTATATATACATACATACCCATACATACATATATATATATATATATATATATATATATATATATATATATATATATATATATATATATATATATATTTTTTTTTTTTTTTTTTTTTTTTTTTTAATCATAGCAAGTACTTTGTTTACATCTTAATCGTACTGCTAGGTCGACCTTAGATCGAGGACGTCTACCCTCTCTGGCCAGTCACCTCCGGCAGCCGGGTGGAGGTTGTCCTTGTGTACTGGCGTGACCTCGAGGCCGGGTTGTCGAGGGATAAGAAGGGGAGGAGGGAGGAGGGAGGGAGGGAGGAAGGGGATGGGGATGGGGATGGGAAATGGGGAGAGGGAGAGGGAGAGAGGATGGGAAGAAGGGTAGGTGATGGGGATGGGGAGGGGGAGGGGGGTGCGCAGATGGAGAGGGTATCACTCAAATGGGGTTTGGTAGGGAGGGAGAGAAGGAGGGGGGGAGGCGATAGAGGGAAGGGGTGGGCACTGGATAGTCTAGTGGGGGTTAGGGAGGATAGGGGGGAGGGGGTGGGGGTGGGAGAGCAGGTAGGATAGTCCTGTAGGGTAAGAGGGAGGAGAGGGTGATGGGCATAGCCAGAAAGAGGAAGGGGGAGAAATAGCAGTCTTGTGGCGTTAGGAGGGGGGGGAAGGGCAGTCTTGTGGGGTTAGGAGGGGGAGGGATGGCAGGAGGGGGAGGGGGAGAGGGCAAGACAGGGAGGTGTCAGATTTACAACCCCTTCGCCTTGTTATGACTTTTACTGTAATGGCGCTGGTGGTGTTCGCCTTGTCATTGCGTTGTTATGGGTTGTTTTTACTTCTTGGCATTGATGTAGGTTTTATTGTTCTTGCGTGTGTGTTGCCAGTTGCAGGAATCTTGCGCGTCTATGTCTATGTATGTGTTCTTATTCTTCTTTTATTTTCATTTTATAATTATTATTATTATTATTATTATTATTATTATTATTATTATTATTATTATTATTATTATTATTATTATTATTATATATCTTTTTTCTTTTCTTTTCTTTTCTTTTTTTCTTTTTGTAAATCCCTTTTTTCAGACAGATCACCCGCCCTAATGTCCCTGTTACAGTTCACCCGTCTCAGTTCATCCCTTCACCCAGAGCATCCATTCCAAATATCCTCATGCGGGTAAACTAAAGCACACAATCTTCTGGCATAATAACTAATGTCTCTAGGTGACTGCTGTGAGCGATCGAACATCTTTTGTTTGTAATCGAAAATAAACAACTCTCTAACCACATTATAGATTTGTTTACCTATCGACGAACATTATATCAAATTTATGTTTCCTCTAAAAAAAATACCGCTTTAGAAATTCCTTCCAAGTTTACTTATTAAAGGGTAAGTAAAGTAACAGATTTCTATTGTCATGAGCAATTCATATATCTCTCTATCTATCTATCTATCTATCTATCACACTGGAATGGTTCCAATACTATCCTTTTTTCTGAACTCCCAATGCAGGTTTTGATCCTACTCGACTTAGACTTTGGCACCGCGTGGATGGATGTCCTTCCTGGTGCCAACCGTTTCCAAGTCTCGAGAGCTCTCGGGCGCCGAGCGATGCCAGCTCTCGTGTCCTGATTCCAGATTATGAAAATATTGATGTTGTTGTTTACCGCAACACTGCTGCTACTAGTGCTACTACTTATACTCTTAATTTACTACTATCACCATTACTACTGCGGCTGATGATGGTGATGATGATGATGACGATGGATGATGATGGTGGTGGTGGTGGT
>BOPN01005775.1:62500-65000 GCA_017312705.2 Penaeus japonicus | reverse complement strand
TGTCAGTGGCAGATGGCGCTTGAGACTCGGTAGTTAGAGTTACAATTTTCTCCTTCATCTCTGGGTAGTGGTCTAATATGTATACAACCCTTAGCGAAGAGACCAACCTGCCAGAGACAATCTCAAGAGGTCCATCCTTCGACTGTCCACATGTTCGGAGATCCTTTGGTTGAGAGACTTCTGGTTGCGTCATCTGTCGGGTTGTGTTCAGACCGTACATGTTGTGGGAGGGATACTCTATTAATAAATCCCAGTCGGTTTGCAACAAACGTGTAAAACCATTAATAGGCGTTCACGATATACTGAGCAATCCTGATTTCTGTCCAGATAAAGGAATTATCAGTCGCAACGTCGCAACAGATGTCATAGTCAAAACAACTGCACAGGATTCTATTCGTGGTGTGGAGGTTGATTCTGGAGACTGCGATGACCTTTGTCAGCATTATTCTGGAGTCCTATGCATGTCAAGGCAGCATAGGTCTTACTGGAAGCATTGCAGAGTTGATCCAAACTGCGATTTTAAAATGTTATTAAATACTATCACTTTCTCTATTATTCATCTCATTCTTTTTTTTCTGTAAAAGATACAAGTCAAGATGATGATGATGATAATGATGGTGATGAAGAGGAATACGAAATAAAAGATAAGGAGGAGGTGGAGAATCATAATGAAAAGAAAGAAGAAAAGAACCAAGTAGTGAAAAAAAACAGTATAAAGTTTTCAATTGTCTATTTGAATTCTCACTTTGTCTCAAATCTAAAATATGCAGAAGCTTACTTCAATCTTTATGCATTGAATGTAAAAAAAAAAATAATCACAAACTTTTTTTTATGAAATTATAATAGAGCCTTTCGTATAAACATTGAAAATGCATACATGTGGATTCCCAAGAGTATGTTAATCTTTGCTTTGTATAATGTGATAGCAAGTATAACGTTTTGGTTACAATTTACAGACATATCATTGTCGTATTTTTTTTTTTTTTTTTTTTTTGATCAATTATTTTTATTTTTATTTTTTGTATTATTATTATTATTTTATTTTTTTTCTTCTTTATTATTATTATTATTTTTTTTTTGATAACCTAAAGGATAACATTTAAGCATTCCTATTTTAAAGGCTAAACTTATATAAGGTGGAGACCATACAATTATACAATTATATAACATACATTATCTCCATAACTATAACATATAGCATTACCTTTCTATTCTCCTTAAACCCTAAAAAAATCATTAAACTCGCCGAAAAAAAGACTTTAACAAAAGGCAGTAAAAAAAAAAAAAAAAAAAAAAAAAAAAAAAACGTTATCATTTACGTAAGAAATTGTATTATGTTTATTACAGTAATAATGAGGATGATAATGTTTATAGTTAACATAATGATAATAGAAGTAATGATGATAATGATTGTAGTAATGATAATAAGGATAATGATATTAGTGATGATAATATTAATGATAATGATACTACTAATGATAAAAAAAAAGTTATAGAAATTAAAGTCTAGTAATATTGATTATAAAAAATCGATGATTACAATAACAATAATTACAACAGTAATTATGATACAAATAGGAATAATAATGATAATAAAAAAATAAGTAATAATAATGATGATAACGATAACGATAACGATACTAAAAATGATAATGGTGATCATTACAGTAATGAAAATAAATGAAATGGAAATAAGAAAATAAGAAAATAAATATATAAGAAAATAAAAAAAATAATGAAAATAAATGAAAATAAGAAAAGAAAAATGATAGTAAGAAAATAGTTGGAATATTAATTTTTTATCTGATTTTTGTTCTCATTTGTCATTATTTTTATCAATATTATCAATTTTTTCTTTGTTTTGTTCACATCATTATCATAACATTTTTAGTTCTCTTGATGATATTATCATTATCATTAATATTATCATTATTATCATTGTTATCATCATTAGTAATAGTATTGCTATTACTATTATCCTCGTCATCATTATCAGTGTCCTTATTTAATACCATCATGGTTATTATCACTATTATTATCATTATTATCATCATAATTATTATAATAATTGTCATCTTTATTATCATCAAAATTGTCATTCATATCACCATGATATACCTAAGTGTTGCACGAGTACAAGACAACATTAGAAACAATCCAAGGAAGATAAGAAAAAAGTCATTAAGTAACTGCCTGTTGTTCTTTGCGTAACCAGGATCAAGGGTCATTAAGTAACTACCTATTAGTATTACCAGGATCAAGATAATAGTAATTTTCCTCAAGAAGGATATTACACAACACGTTCATTTACACTTGGGTTTTATAAGAAGAAAAACAACTCCTTGTATTGTTCATCTTGAGAGGGTTTCTTCAAGGATCTTGTCTGGTGTCTTAAAAGATAATCTGTGTATCTTGCAGGTCGGTGTGTTCTTCGTGTTCTTCGTGTTCTTCGTGTTCTTAAGAGGTGAAGGATAAACCTGTCTTTGTGTGGTTGTTTTGA
>BOPN01005775.1:45000-55000 GCA_017312705.2 Penaeus japonicus | reverse complement strand
TATCATAATCATTATCCTCATCATCACCACCGTCATCATAACAAACACCTTAATCAGCATCACATCATAATCATCATAACCATCATCATTATCATCTTCATCATCATTAACACCATGATCATCAGTAGTATCAAATCACCATAAGCATTATCACCATCAATAATCATTATTCTCTATGTCCTTCTTATGCACATAATTACTTGTCTGTACTCAATGATCCTTGTAACGTGATCATTGCATTGTTATTCATTATTACTCGTCTCTTATTCCCTCTTTGTAATGAATGAAATGTCACATATACCACATAATCCTGAAAATATATACATGGAGCATGTTCATTAACAATATTATGATTATTATCGTCATCATTAATATTATTACTATAATTAATATAATTAATATCATTGTTATCATTGACATTATTATCATCATTAATTTCATCATCATCATTAATATTATCAATACCACTCTCTCAATGTAGTGTGACCCTTCTTTTTTTTTTTTTTCTTTTTTTTTTTTTCTCTCTTTTTTTTTGAGTTGCTCTGTGCCTTCGTTACCGAGTTCTGTTCCGTATTATGTAATCGAGTCGAGATCCTTCCAGACAGACCCTCAGGGGAAAACACACACCTTGTCTCCTGCAGAATCCGACGGCTTTCCCTCGCGGGCATTGCAAGACGCCCTAATCCTCTCTGGGTGCCTCTGCCACGCCCATCATCTGCACGCCATGCAGCCGACCTCCTGCGACGAAGCTTCAAAATATGCCGTAACTTCAGCTCCGCAAGGGCGCGTATCACCACAGCATCGTAACAATGTTTGGCATCTTCGTTATAATTCTTCTTGTAGGAATGCTGAGAATATTCCTTCTTACTTACGTAATTATGTTGTGATAGAAGGATTAAGTTGCAAGGATAATGCAGAAAAAGGTTATTATCATCATCGTCGTCGTTTATTGTCTCCTATTCATATTTTTGCCATTTCATTTTATGCAAGTTGCAATGATGAATAAAATGAACAATGCATGTAATCGCAAAACCGCTACACGTAACGTAATACCGAGTTTCATGTTGATCGTCGAAAATCACGCAGAATTTTCATCTAACAATCATAACAAACACACGAATAAAGGATAGAGTCAATACCCAATATTGTGCACTGGGATTACGATGAACACACACACACACACACACACACATACACATACACACACACACGCACACACGAGAGAGGGAGTAAGAGAGAGAGAGAGAGAGAGAGAGAGGGAAAGAGAGAGAAATGAGGAAAAAGATAGAAAGAGAGAGACAGAGAAAGAGAACGAGAGAGATAAAAAGAGAGGGGGAGATAGACAGAGACGGAGAGCGAGCGAGCGAGAGAGAGAAAGAGAGACAGAGACAGAAAGTGAGAGAGAGAGAGAGAGAGAGAGAGAGAGAGAGAGAGAGAGAGAGAGAGAGAGAGAGAGAGAGAGAGAGAGAGAGAGAGAGAGAGAGAGAGAGAGAGAGGGGGGGGGGGGGGGGGGGGGGGAGAAAGAAAAAAAAAAAGAAAAAAAAAGGGGGGGGGGGGGGGGGGGGGGGGGGGGGGGGGGGGGGGGGGGGGGGGGGGGGGGGGGGGGGGGGGGGGGGGGGGGGGGGGGGGGGGGGGCGAAGGAAGGAGAAATTGTCTTGGGAGGAAAAGCTGAGATGACGCGACCTTTGCAAAGAATGCGAGATGGCGCTGCATTAAGGGCGATGTTTGACGTCCCTTCTCTCCATTTAATGTTTTGTCATCATGATCATCGTAATTGTCTCCGTCAATTTATCATGTCATGATTATCATCACTATCGTCATTATCATTGTCACTTGATTAAGTCATGATTATCATCACTATCGTCATTATTATTGTCACTTGATTAAGTCATGATTATCATCACTATCGTCATTATCCTTGTCATTTTTTATTATTAATGCTATCATTCTCTTATCATTATCATTTTTACCGTTATTGTTATATCATCACTCATCATCATTACTATTATAATTGATATCATTATGATGATTATCCTAAACGTACTCATCATCATTATTATTACCAGTAATAGCACAACGGCGAAGATAATGATCATAATCAATATCATCATCATTATTATCATCATTAGCAATGCGTTATCATGATATTAATATCATTATCATCATTGATAGTAATGTACTAGTGATATAAGAACGTTTTTTTTCTCTCTCTGCTATTCCCAGTAGTAATAGTAATAGTAATTTTATTATCATCATATTTAATATTATCTTTATCATCATCACTATTGTTAGCATTATCATGATCTTTATTACCATCAGCATTACTCACATTTATTATCATTATTATCTTCATCATTACCATTCTTAACTACCATCGCTACCATTACCATAACCACCAGCATCAGCATAACTACCACCACTATTGCACCCACCACCATAGCCACCATCAACTACCATAACCATAAACAACAACATTACCCTAATTACCATCATCACTATCCCGAACACCATCATAACCACACCATCACCATTGTCACCAGCATCACTCTAACAACTATCACCATTATCCCCACCACAACCATCACCACCATAACCGCCATTACCCTTATCCCACCATAGCCATCACCAGAACCATCATCACCACCATAACCATTATCCCGACAAACCACCATCAACACTATATCCATTACCCACCAATACCCCTACAACAACCATTATCCCCACCACCACCATAAGCATCACCATCGCCACTATAACTATCACCATCACCACCGCCACCACCACCATCACCCCCACCATCACCTACACCATCACCATCACCCACACCATCACCATCACCCCCACCATTACCACCCCCACCACCACCACCACCACCCCCACTATCACCATAAGCACCCCCACCATAAACACCATCACATCCCGCAGCCAAACCCGCGCCAACAAAACTCATCCGGCACTGTTTGCGTCACATCGACCCGACATCTCGACTTCGATCGCTTTTCCCTCTGATAGAAACCGATATCTTTTGACATCTGATCTTGGAATCTCATTAACAGATCCGGGGTTTAATGATGCCACTTTCCGCCTCGGTGATAAAGCTGGAGACGGGAATAAAAGAAGATGATTAGCGTCTTTAAGAAAGTGAATGAAGCTTATAAGGTACTCGTCGAGGATGAAACCGCGGCAACCAGTCAAGGTTCCTTTATCCTTCTTATCTGTTTATATATTTTGCTATTTATTGGTTTATCGCTTTTGTTCCTGTGTTTGTGGACTTGTTTTGTTTTTATTTTGTGTTTCTATTTTCTTTTATTTACTTATTTTCGTTTTTTTTTTTTCTTTGTATCTTTTTTCTGATCTGTTGGTTTGTCTTGTTCTGTTTCCTTTTCTTTGTTTTCATCGTTCTACCTTTCCTCTTCTTCTTCCTTCTTATCTCTTTTTTCCTTTTCATATTTTTCGTCTCTCGCTCTCTCTCTTTCTGTCTCATTTTCTCTCTCTTTCTCTCTCTCTCTGTTTCACTCTCTCTATCTCTTTTTCTCTCTATTTGTTTCACTCTCTCTCTCTCTTTCTCTCTCATCCCCCCTCTCTCTCTCTCTCTTTTTCCTACCTCTAACTCTCTCGTTCCCTCTCGTTCTCTTTCCCTCCCTCTCTCTCTCTCTCTCTTTCTCTCTCTCTCTCTCTCATTTTTTCCTTGTTAATCGCCATAAAAGCACTCGACTCTCGGATATTTGTTGTCGAGACCTTTAACGTGAGCGACAGCCCCCCCCCCCCCCCCCCCCCCCCCCCCCCCCCCCCCCCCCCCCCCCCCCCCCCCCCCCCCCCCCCCCCCCCCCCCCCCCCCCCCCTCCTTCTTCTTCTCCTCTCCTCCTCTTCCTCCTCCTTTCCTTCTCTTCCTCCTCCTCCTCCTTTTCTCCTTTCGGAACCTCCTCCTCTTCTTCCTTCTCCTCCTCAATCCTCTCCCCCATCTCCCCACCTTTCTCCCCCCACCTCCCCACCTTCCTCTCCCCCCCCCCCCCCCTTCCTCTCCCCCATCTCCCCACCTTTCTCCCCCCACCTCCCCACCTTCCTCTCCCCCACCCCACCCCTTCCTCTCCCCCATCTCCCCACCTTCCTCTCCCCACCCCCACCCCTTCCTCCTCCCTTTGCCTCCCGCCTTTTTTTCTTCCCTTTATCCAGTCCTTTCCTGTCCTCCACCCTGCCTTTCCCTTCCATCCTGCTCCTTTCCTCTCCACCCATCCCTTTCCTCCAAAGATCCCCCCACCTTTCTCTCCCCACCTCCCCACCTTCCTCTCCCCCACCCCACCCCTTCCTCTCCCCCATCTCCCCACCTTCCTCTCCCCCACCCCACCCCTTCCTCTCCCCCATCTCCCCACCTTTCTCTCCCCACCTCCCCACCTTCCTCTCTCCCACCCCACCCCTTCCTCTCCCCCATCTCCCCACCTCCCCACCTTCCTCTCCCCCACCTCCCCACCTTCCTCTCCCCCACCTCCCCACCTTCCTCTCCCCCACCTTCGTCTCCCCCACCTCCCCACCTTCCTCCACCCACGTCCCCACCTTCCTCTATCCCACCTCCCACCTTCCTCTCCCCTTCCTCCCACCTTCCTCCACCCACCTCCCCACCTTCCTCCCCCACCTTCCCTCTCCCCCTTCCTCCCCACCTTCCTCTCCCCCACCTCCCTGTCTTACTTCTCCCCCACCTCCCCACCTTCCCTCTACCCCACCTCCCACCTTCCCTCTCCCCCACTTCCCCACCTTCATCTCCCTTACCTCCCCAACCTTCCTCTCCCCCACCTCCCCACCTTCCTCTCCCCCACCTCCCCACCTTCCTCTCCCCCACCTCCCCACCTTCCTCTCCCCCACCTCCCCACCTTCCTCTCCCCCATCTCCCCACCTTCCTCTCCCCCACCTCCCCACCTTCCTCTCCCCCACCTCCCCACCTTCCTCTCCCTTACTCCCTACCTTCCTCTCCCCACCATCCTCTCCCCCACCTCCCCACCTCCCCACCATCCTCTCCCCCACCTCCCCACCTTCCTCTCCCTTACTCCCTACCTTCCTCTCCCCACCTCCCCACCATCCTCTCCCCACCTCCCCACCTCCCCACCTTCCTCTCCCCCACCTCCCCACCTTCCTCTCCCCCATCTCTCCACCTTCCTCTCCCCCACCCTCCCCAATCTTCCCTCTCCCCCACCTCCCACCTCCTTCCTCTCCCTTACTCCCTACCTTCCTCTCCCCCACCATCCTCTCCCCCACCTCCCCCACCTCCCCCACCATCCTCTCCCCCACCTCCCCACCTCCCCACCTTCCTCTCCCCCACCTCCCCAGCTTCTCACCCCCACCTCCCCACCTTCCTCTCCCTCACCTCCGCACCTTCCTCTCCCCCACCTCCCCATCTCCCCCGTACCCCACCTCCCCACCTTCCTCTCCCTCACCTCCGCACCTTCCTCTCCCCCACCTCCCCATCTCCCCCGTACCCCACCTCCCCATCTTCCTCTCCCCCACCTCCCCAACTTCCTCCCCCCTACCCCGTTCTTACTCCTTCATCTTAAGGAAATTTCCCTCTCTGCTTTCATTGCTTGGGTTAATCTGCTTGATGGGAATCCGGCTGTGTATTCCAGCGAGATTGTTCGACGCGTGGGGGTAAGGGTGGGTGTGGGTGGGTGTGGGCGAGGTGTGGGCGGGGGGAGGGGTTGCTTGCTTGCTTTTTGGATGCTTGCTTTGTGTTGCTTTTTGTTGGTGTTGGTGTTGTTGTGGGTGATGGTGTTATCGTCCGTGTTCTTGGCTTTGTCTTGGTATTGGTGTTATTGTTATCATCATTATTATCATTGTTATTATTGTTATCTTTACTATCATTATCATTGCTTTTATTATTGTTACTATTGTTGTTGTTTTTTGTCACTGCCGTTAGTATCTTTATCTTTATCATTCCTGTTACTGATGTCTATTTTTTTTTTTTCTTTTTTTTTATATTCACCTTTTTCTATCTTTGTTTTTTTCCCTCTCTTCTCTGTATAGATGGATAAACGCAAATAAACACACACACACACAAACACACACACACACACACACACACATATATATGTATATATATATATATATATATATATATATATATATATATATATATATATATATGTATGTATATATACACATATATATATATTCATTCATCTATACAAAAACATATATACAATTATGTATATATGTATATATGGACTGTATATGTGTATATGAATAAACATATATATAAATACGTAATATATATATATAACATCTAAGTTCTTATTGTGGTATTCCTCTCCACACCAGCTGAGTGTAAATTGTCCAACAGAGCTCAGAATTATCTCTAATTGGCTGAACAAATTCGTTATGAATTATCAGCATTAAATTGTAACGCGCTCTACTTGTTCCGAGCAAGAAACGTTAAAATGTATTCTTCTCCCACTTGAAATAATTCCATTAAAAAACAAGATTTATTCAGACTGATATTATTTCAATTACTTATTTCTCCCCTCCCCTTATAATTGAATGAGATATTACGTGTTCTATAATGATACTGACTGGGGTCTTGATCTGTATAATGGGAACATGTCTTGAACAAGTCTTGAGTGGCCGGAAACTTTAACCAATTGCCGCGAAGTCTGGTAGAGTGCCGACCTCACAGCCCATTGGTCGGCAGATCGAGCCCCGTCCAAGCTCGTGAGGTTCCACTGTCGTCTGGCGGTCACTGCTGTGGCTTGGCACCACGGAGGGTAAGGGCCAAGCTCAGATCAAGTCAAAGTTCGCTGACACATGCATATATATATATATGTGTGTGTGTGTGTGTGTGTGTGTGTGTGAGTGTGTATATATATATATATATATATATATATATATATATATATATATATATATATATATATATATATATAAGCCCGACGAAGCATCTGCTCTGCAAATCTGGCTTATCCTTAACCTTATTCCAATATTCATCTTCCTTCATCGTTTTCCACATCAATTACTTCCCCTTCTCACCGAATGACCAACTTCTAGAATATCAACCATTTTGTACCACTGACCTGTCACCTCTGAGTAGCCTTCGTTACGAGAGCTGTCGCTTGACAAACTGCATGACAGGGAGACCATGCAATCAGCCGAGAATGGCGGTTGGAGATGTTGCATTTGGCAAAGAAGAGGAAACGCATCACTTCCCGATGAAATCCTTCCTCTAATAAAAGGCACACGACACCTTTCCCCTTCCGGTTGATCTCCGGTTGCCCTCGCTGACCAATATCAACCCAAATTTGGAAATGAGAGATGAGTTTTCCGCATCGAACCCGCAAGGAAGAGGATGAACATTTTACAGGTAATTCGGTAGACTTGTTATTCGTGTTTATCACATTTTAATCATATGTTGGATTGTAATACCTCCCGGCATATGTATGCATGTATATATATATATAAATATATATATATATATATAAGCCGTAGTGCATATAAGCCCGGCGAAGCATCTGCTCAGCAAATCTAACTTATCCTCAACCTTATTCCAATATTCATCTTCCTTCATCGCTTTCCACATCAATTACTTCCCCTTCTCACCGAATGACCAACTTCTAGAATATTAACCATTTTGTACCACTGACCTGTCACCTCTGAGTAGCCTTCGTTACGAGAGTTTTCGCTTGACAAACTGCATGACAGGGAGACCATGCAATCAGCCGAGAATGGCGGTTGGAGATGCTGCATTTGTCAGAGAAGAGGAAACGCATCACTTCCCGATGAAATCCTTCCTCTAATAAAAGGCACACGACACTTTTCCCCTTCCGGTTGATCTCCGGTTGCCCTCGCTGACCAATATCAACCCAAATTTGGAAATGAGAGATGAGCTTTCGGCACCGACTCGCAAGGAAGAGGATGAACATTTTACAGGTAATTCGGTAGACTTGTTATTCGTGTTTATCACATTTTAATCATATGTTGGATTGTAATACCTCCCGGCATATGTGTTATAGCGAAGTTTTACAGACAATCCCTGTGGGCACTCGGCGGAAATGAATTAGGAATTCAACTCACAAATCAGGTTACCGAAGTTATATCTATGTGTGATGGAAATATGCAGTAGCGCAGTTTAATATAGAAATATAAATTTTATTTCCCTGACAGTGGGTCGTTGTGGTGTAATGGTTAGAAGCCGGGATTCCCACTCAGAGGATCCGAGTTCAATTCACTGTCAGGGAGGTAAAATTTGTATTTCTATATTAAAATGCATTACTGCATTCTATCATTTTTGATCACACATATATATACATATATATATATATATATATATATATATATATATATATATATATATATATATATATATATATACATACATATATATAATATATGTATAATATATATATATATATATATATATGCATATATATATATATATATATATATATATATATATATATATATATATATATATATATATACATATACATACATACATATAATATATGTATATATATATATATATATATATATATATATATATATATATATATATATATATATATATATATATATATGCATATATATATATATATATATATATATATATATATATATATATATATATATATATATATATATATATACATATACATACATACATACATATAATATATGTGTATATATATATATATATATATATATATATATATATATATATATATATATATATATATATATATACATATATATATATATATATATATATATATATACATATATATATATATATATATATATATATATATATATATATATATATATATACATATATAATATAATATATATATATATATATATATATATATATATATATATATATATATATATATATGTATGTATATATATATATAGGCGGGGAAATATTGAGAGAAATGTATGTGTGGATATGCATATGTATATATATATATATAAATATATATATATATGTGTGTGTGTGTGTGTGTGTGTGTGTGTGTGTGTGTATGTGTATGTGTATACATGCATATATAAAGATATATAATCAGTATGTGCGTTTCCGAATAAGAGAGAGAGAGAATGAATATAATAATAGGGAATAATAGAATAGAAAGATAGATGTATTTACGAGACACGGGCTGCATTTTGGCAAAAAATACGTCTCGAGTAATAACAATGATGAGACACACATCAGACATTACCAGCTACTAACAAGTTGCCTTCATAATAGCAATATATATGCATTTTATCGAACAAAAAACATTCACAAAACCAGGACTTCTGTTAACCCATACTGAAAAAAAAATGGTTTTCATCGTTTAAAAATTCAACACAATGATATTTCACTTTTTATCTCGACAAAGGTTACTTAATATTCAATCATGCATTTCGTCCATCAGAAAATGTACGGCAGACATTCAGGTTTAAAAGCTTTTTCAACACACGTTATAAAAAGCAGATGGAGGGCAGGACACGTTCAACACTCCATGTTACAGGAGTGGTGTGTGTTCACTATTGGCGCGTGTTTTCTCCTTTTTGTGTGTGTGTGTGTGTGTCTGTGTTTTTGTTTTGTTTTTGGTGAGTGTGATGAGGAAGAAGAGGAAGACGGTGAGGAAGGAGTAAAAAATAGGGAGGATGAGGAGGTGATGGCGGTTGTAGAAGGGGAGGAGGGAGAAGGAAAAGATGAGGCGATAGTGGAGGAGGACGAGGAGGAGGAGGAGGAGGGAGAAGCAGAAAGAAAAAAAGGTAGGAGGGAAAAGTAGTGAAGAAGAAAAGTATGAGAAGGGAGAAGAAGAGGGAGGGGGGGGGGGATGGAGAAGGAGAAGGGAGAAGAAGAGGGGGGGGGGGATGGAGAAGGAGAAGGGAGAAGAAAATAAAGAGGAAAAAGGAGAGAGTGGAAAAACAAGAAGAGGAGAACAGAATAAAAAAGAAGCTGAAGAAAAGAAGGAAAGAGAGGCAAATAAAAGGAGAAAAGAAGGACTTAAAAGCACAGATACACTCATGCAAT
>BOPN01005775.1:22500-42500 GCA_017312705.2 Penaeus japonicus | reverse complement strand
AGAGACAATAGTGAAAATCAAAGAAAAGAATGGCTGTGCACACATGGGTAGTGACTGAACGCATTGCAAAGGATTATTTTGAGCACGAGCAAATAATAGCTTGTACACTAAGGCTAAAAACACGATGCGATGGCATAGTGAGGCGGAAGCCAGGTTGCCTTGTTGCACTCGCTCGGCAGTGCAACAAGCCATCATCGAACACCTGGTGTTGGTGGAGCTCAGGTAGGTGGTGGAGCTCGGGCAGGTGGTGGAGCTCGGGCAGGTGGTGGAGCTCGCACAGATGGTGGAACTCGGACAGGTGGTGGAGCTCAGATAGGTGGTGGAGCTCGCACAGATGGTGGAACTCGGACAGGTGGTGGAGCTCAGATAGGTGGTGGAGCTCGCACAGATGGTGGAACTCGTGCAGGTGGTATAGCTTGCGCAGGTGTTGGAGCTCGGGTAAGTGGTGGAGCTTCACCACCTTCCTGAACTCAACCACCTCGGGTATTTTCTTCCCTATTCTTTAGGTTGTGTTTTATTTGTAATTTCTCCTTTTTTATTATCAATTTCTTTTTCATTCGTTCTTTTTTTCCTCTTTCATGTTTATTTCTTAATGCGAGATAAACAAAGACTGCACTGGGACTCTACCCTTTCTCTCACATGGCCGACTTAGCTATTTAAATGAAGTTGGGTTAGTATGATCAGAATATCTGTGGTTGTTGTGGTTGTGGGTGGTTGTGTTGGGTACATTGGTGTTGTGGTTGCGGTGGCGGGGATGGTAGTTTTGGTTGGGGTGTTATTTTTTGTTTGTTTGTTTGTGTGGTTGTTTTTGTGCCGGTTGTATGGTTCTCGTGGTAAGGATATCAGTTGCTATGGTTGTTATGGTAATGATAATAACAATCATATCAATAATCATCATCATAATGATAATAATGATAATACTGATAACAGTGAGAATAATAATGAGGAGCAATGATAATGATAATAGTAACAACAACAAAAACGAGGATGACAATATTGATAATAAAAAAATGATGATGATAATAACACTAACAATTATGATCACCATAATGGTGATAATGATAATAGTTATAAAGATGATCATAATCATCATGAAAATAATGATAAGGATAGTAATGATAGTAACAAGAATAATGATGATAAAACAGTAGCAAACCATAATGATATTGATAATAATAAGAATAACGATAATAATAATAGTAACATCAATAATAAGGGCAATCATATAAGTGCTAAAATGATATTATTCTCCGTAATTCATCTCCCCTACTCAAAAAAAGGTGTATGTATATATATATATAATATATATATATATATATATATATATATATATATATATATATATATATATATATATATATATACATATATATATATATATATATATATATATATATATATATATATATATATATATGTACGTATATATATGTATATATATATATATATATATATATATATATATATATATATATATATATATGTATATATATATATACATATATATATATATATATATATATATATATATGTATGTATATATATACACACACACACACACACACACACACACACACACAACGCAACAAGCAAAGCAAATTAGGTAAAAAAAAATAGAAAAGACAAAAGAGAAGGTTGAAAAAAAAAGAGAGAAAGAGAGAGAGCGTGAGAGAGGAGGAGAAAGAAAGAGAGAAATAGAAAGAGAGAGCAAAAGAAACAAAAAATAAAGAGGATAGGTTAACAACTTATAACCCCCATCCCTACCCCCCACTTCACCCCCTCCCCCTCCTACCTCCCTTCACCCCCCTCCCCCTCCTACCTCCCTTCATCCCCCCCCACCCTCCTACCTCCCTTCACCCCCCTTCCATCTTCGAGGAGCGAGAGCTAGCCAAGATGGCGGCGGAGTTGACGCGGTGAGAGTCAACACACGGGATCATATTACGCTATTTGCCCGTCAGACGCTGATCACGAGGAGGGGTCACTGTGGGGGAGGGAGGGGGGTGGGGGGTATTTCGGGGGTAGGGGTTGGGGGTGGTGGAGGGGGGGTAGGGGGGTGTGTGTGGAGAGGGGGGGGGAGGGGGTAAGGGTGGGGTGTGTGGAGGGGGGAGGGGTAGGGGTGGGGTGTGTGGAGGGAGGGATAGGGGTAGGGTGTGTGGAGGGGGAGGGTAGGGGTGGGGTGTGTGTGGAGGAGGGGTAGAGAGGGGTGGGGTGTGTGGAGGGGGGAGGGGTAGGGGTGGGGTGTGTGGAGGGGGGAGGGGTAGGGGTGGGGTGTGTGGAGGGGGAAGGGATAGGGGTGGGGTGTGTGGAGGGGGAGGGGTAGGGGTGGGGTGTGTGGAGGGGAAGTGGTAGGGGTGGGGTGTGTGGAGGGGGGAGGGGTAGGGGTATGTGGAGGGGGTATATGTGTTAGGTGTTGGTGGGGAGGGGGTATTTTAGGGGTGGGGGTGTGGAGGGAGTATGTGTGAGGAAGGGAGGATGTATGGTCGGAGAGGGAGGGAAGGGAGGGAGGGAGAGAAGGGGTACGGGAGTAGGGTGAAGGGTCTACGGAGGGAAGGGAGGAGGGAGGGAGGGAGGGAGGGAGGGAAGGTGGAAGGGAAGTGCGGTCGATGACGAGGGTGTATGTGAGAGGTGCTGTGGGGTGGAGTGGGGGGGGGGGGGGGTGGGGGGGGAAGGGAGGGAGGTTAATGGAGTTTTAGCATGTGCTTGTGTTTACGGATGTGTGTGTGTGTGTGTGTAATCTCTGTCTGTGTGTTTCTGTTGGCTCCTGTGTGTGTGTTTGAGTGTGTGCGTTGTCTGTTTGTGTCTGTGTTCTGTGTGTGGCCTTTGGCTAATTTCTAGTGTCTGCATGTGTGTTTTCGACTGTAATTTATTTCAAACATATTTTAAATTCATGCTTACAGTACAAAATTAAATATGTGAGTGAATTTAAGCTTGGCATATGCGTTGTTATGTAGAATTCCCTCGGCAACAGTTTGTGATGTAGTTTACGCTCACATACATGCCCAAAAATGACACGCACACACACTGCGTATAAATCCATATATGCATACACACCTTCATACATAAATAGATTCAGCACATACATACATAGATACGTGCAAGCATACTGCATATTCACCAAAGTACCACTCGCCGACCGTAGTACGTACTCTGACTGTATATATAAATACCAACAACCCACTATGCATATTTTGGAATTCCTTTGCATAAGCAAGAGTTAAATTATCAAATATAAACAAAAATAAAAATGCCGATGCACATTCCTCCCTCCTTAGGACATGGCATTACAACAGAAAACGGGATCCAGGAGTGTGCTTGCATGATCATGAACCAGAAACCCTCTTGCAATATGCAGTCCCAGAGCATACTTTGCATGCCCCTCGAGTGCGTATAAGCTTACATACACATGCTAGCTGATTCTATAAATTGTCATTTAATAAGCTTATGTTCGGTGCCTCTTTGTAAAGAATTAAAAAGAGGAAAGAAAAAGACCAGTTCAGAAATATTTGTGTTATCCCTTAAAAAGATAGCCTCAAGTGTATAAGAAAATGGGTCTATTTACAGGGTAAACCTTTGTTCAGTGAAAAAGTGGGCGTTTTTATCGTCATACAACGAGTGGCCGATGTTTACAGAGGATATTTCGGATATTTGAACAAAGGGGGAGAGAGTGCGAAGCTAAATCTGATCTCAGGAAGAAGAGAGAGCCAAGATATGCACATTTAAAAGAGGATGCTCTCATAATTATGACGAAACGATATTGTTGTATCAATGTTCAAAAGTCCTATTTCAGTAAAGATAAAAACGTTGCAAGAAATAGATAGAGAGAGAATAGAGACATGATTCTGGACACGGTTGTGTAATATTGTTTAAGATATTTCCTTATACTTAATGGAAAAAGATCAATGAAACACGCACACAGTCGTGCATAGTCCAGTATTTGTGTATGTGTACTTTCGCTCGTCCACAAATACTTGCACACGCACATACGCACATAGTCACACAATCACACACACATACTTACACACACGCACACACAAACACACACACACACACACACATACACAAACACACTATATATATGTATATATATATATATATATATATATATATATATATATATATATATATATATACATATATATATATAAATATACATATTACACACACATCAAGAAAATATATATCATAAGCGCGAACGAAGAAAAAGCGAAAGAGAAGGGGAAAAAGAAAAGAAGAAGAAAAACAAGAAGAAAAACAGATTAAAATCCCCTCCCTCAACATTGTTCCTACCCCCCCCCCCCCTCTTCCACACCCCATCCCCCCTCCCCCCGTCCTCGTCCCCCCCACGCAAAAATGTCTTCAATAAATTACAGCAACAAAAGGGATAAAATGAACTAACACGAAGCACACACATACTAAATTCCTGTCAGCGGAAATCTTTTTTAAAGCTTTTCTCCCAGACAGCACACCTTGCTCTTCTTTCCTCTCCTCCTCCTTCCTCTTTCTCTCTCTCTCTCTCTCTCATTCTCTCTCTCTCTCTTTCTCTTTCATTCTCTTTCTCATTCTCTCTATTTCTTTCTTTCTCTCTCTCTCTCTCTCTCTCTCTCTCTCTCTCTCTCTCTCTCTCTCTCTCTCTCTCTCTCTCTCTCTCTCTCTCTCTCTCTCTCTCTCTCTCTCTCTCTCTCTCTCTCTCTCTCTCTCTCTCTCTCTCTCTCTCTCTCTCTCTCTCTCTCTCTCTCTCTCTCTCTCTCTCTCTCTCTCTCTCTCTCTTTCTCTCTGTATCTCCGTCTCCCTCCCTCCCTCCCTCTTTATCTCCGCCGTCTTAACCCCTGTCACCCTTTCACTCATCCAACCCTGTTCCTCCTCCCCAACCCTTCCCTCTCCCCCTACCCTCTCCTCCCCTCCCCCTTACAAATCCTTCCCTCTCCTCCCTACCTCCCTACCCCCAACCCTTCCCTCTCCTCCCCTCCCCCTTACAAATCCTTCCCTCTCCTCCCTACCTCCCTACCCCCAACCCTTCCCTCTCCTCCCCTCCCCCTTACAAATCCTTCCCTCTCCTCCCTACCTCCCTACCCCCAACCCTTCCCTCTCCTCCCCTCCCCCTTACAAATCCTTCCCTCTCCTCCTACCTCCCTACCCCCCAACCTCTTCCTCTCCTCCTCCCCTTACAAATCCTTCCTCTTCTCCTCCCTACCTCCCTACCCCCAACCCTTCCCTCCTCCCCTCCCCCTACTAATCCTTCCTCTCCTCCTACCTCCCTACCCCCCAACCCCTTCCTCCTCCCCTCCCCCTTGCCAACCCTTCCCTCTCCCCTCCTCCTCCCCCTCCCCTTGCCAACCCTTCCCTCTCCCTCCTCCTCCCCTCTCCTCCTCTCTCTCCCCCTCTCCCCTACCCTCCCCCCTCTCCCCAACCCCCTCCCCTCCCCCTCTCCCCGCCACCCCCCCCCCCCTTGGGCCCAGCCCCTGCCTCATCTCCCTCGCAGCGTCGCCGTTGAATGGGCCTCTCTCTCTCTCTCTCTCTCTCTCTCTCTCTCTCTCTCTCTCTCTCTCTCTCTCTCTCTCTCTCTCTCTCTCTCTCTCTCTCTCTCTCCCCCCCCTCTCTCTCTCTCTCTCTCTCTCTCTCTCTCTCTCTCCCCTCTCTCTCTCTCTCTCTCTCTCTCTCTCTCTCTCTCTCTCTCTCTCTCTCTCTCTCTCTCTCTCTCTCTCTCTCTCTCTCTCTCTCTCTCTCTCTCTCTCTCTCTCTCTCTCTCTCTCTCTCTCTCTCTCTCTCTCTCTCTCTCTCTCTCTCTCTATCTCTATCTCTATCTCTATCTCTATCTCTCTCTCTCTCTCTCTCTCTCTCTCTCTCTCTCTCTCTCTCTCTCTCTCTCTCTCTCTCTCTCTCTCTCTCTCTCTCTCTCTCTCTCTCTCTCTCTCTCTCTCTCTCTCTCTCTCTCTCTCTCTCTCTCTCTCTCTCTCTCTCTCTCTCTCTCTCTCTCTCTCTCTCTCTCTCTCTCTCTCTCTCTCTATCTCTATCTCTATCTCTATCTCTATCTCTATCTCTATCTCTCTCTCTCTCTCTCTCTCTCTCTCTCTCTCTCTCTCTCTCTCTCTCTCTCTCTCTCTCTCTCTCTCTCTCTCTCTCTCTCTCTCTCTCTCTCTCTATCTCTATCTCTATCTCTATCTCTATCTCTATCTCTCTCTCTCTCTCTCTCTCTCTCTCTCTCTCTCTCTCTCTCTCTCTCTCTCTCTCTCTCTCTCTCTCTCCTTCCGCCCCGGCACTGCTTGAAGGACTCCGAAGAGAGGCTGGCGAACTCAATGGACGAGTTCCTGCATTCCCTCGCTGGGCTCTCGTTTCGTTTCTCTTTTAGTCGTTTTCGCTTTTTTTTTTTTTCTCATTCGTCTTTCTCTCTTTCTGTTTCGATCGTCTTTTATTCGTCTTTTTTCTTTTTC
Source organism: Penaeus japonicus (assembly GCA_017312705.2). Taxonomy (NCBI): domain Eukaryota; kingdom Metazoa; phylum Arthropoda; class Malacostraca; order Decapoda; family Penaeidae; genus Penaeus; species Penaeus japonicus. Next base: position 36,072 of record BOPN01005775.1, on the reverse strand, counting down.
CCATTCGCTTTTTCTTTTCTTTTCTTTTTTTCTCTCTCTTCCTTTTCCTTCTTCCCATTCGTTTTTTTTCTCTCTTTCTCTTGTCTTTTATTTGTCCTTTTCCTTTTTCCCATTTGTCTCCTTTTCTCTCTTTCTCTCTTTCATCCTCTTTTATTCGTTTTCATTTTTCTTTTCTTTTTTCCATTCATTTTTTTTTCTCTCTTTCTCTCGTTTCGTCTTATTCCTATTCTACTTTATATTTCTACCTCTCTTGTGTCTTTTCTTCTTCTTCTTTATCTTCTTTTTCTTGTTTATCCTTTTCTTATTTACTTGTTCGTTTTCGTCTTCGTCTTTTATTCATTTTCGTCCTCTTTCACTACCTTTCTTTTCCTCTTAATAATTTTTTTCTTCTTCTTGCATTCTTTGTCTATTCACCTTCTTCTCCTTTTTTCGTCGTCTTCTTCCTTTCCTCTTCATCTTCTTCATTTCCTCTTCGTCTAATTATTCTCCTTTTTTATTAATCTTCTTCCTCTCCTATTCGCCTTTTTACTCCCCCTTCTTCTCTTTCCATCTTCTTATTTCTTTCCCGTTCCCCCCTTTCCTTTATCATTTTTTCCCCTTTTCTCTTTTCCTCCTTTCGTCTTCTCTCTACCATCTTATCTCGCTTTCCTCTCTTCTCATTTATCCTTCTCCTCTCTCTCTCTCTCTCTCTCCCTCTCTCTCTCTCTCTCTCTCTCTCCCTCTCTCTCTCTCTCTCTCTCTCTCTCTCTCTCTCTCTCTCTCTCTCTCTCTCTCTCTCTCTCTCTCTCTCTCTCTCTCTCTCTCTCTCTCTCTCTCTCTCTCTCTCCCTCTCTCTCTCTCTCTCTCTCCCCTCTCTCTTTCTCTCTCTCTCTCTCTCTCTCTCTCTCTCTCTCTCTCTCTCTCTCTCTCTCTCTCTCTCTCTCTCTTCTCTCTCTCTCTCTCTCTCTTCCCCTCTCTCTCTCTCTCTCTCTCTCTCTCTCTCTCTCTCTCTCTCTCTCTCTCTCTCTCTCTCTCTCTCTCTCTCTCTCTCTCTCTCTCTCTCTCTCTCTCTCTCTCTCTCTCTCTCTCTCTCTCCCCTCTCTCTTTCTTTCTCTCTTTCTCTCTCTCTCTCTCTCTCTCTCTCTCTCTCTCTCTCTCTCTCTCTCTCTCTCTCTCTCTCTCTCTCTCTCTCTCTCTCTCTCTCCCCCCTCCCCCCCCCTCTCTCTCTCTCTCCTCTTTTTCTCCCTTCCCTCTCTCTTCATTCTCTCTGTTGAGAAAATAATCTTGCAGCTCGTAGTCATTTAATGCGGAGCCTGAGTAATGTTGCTAAATTAGATTATACAGCCATAAGAAGGATGTTATACTGTAATCATTTTTCTTAATGTAGACATCCTTAGATGTGCAATTTCACACACGCACACAAACACACACTCTCTCTCTTTCTCTCTCTCTCTCTCACACACACACATACACACACACAAACATACACGCACATGCACACAAACTCACACACACACACACACACACATACACGCACATACACGTACACACACACACGCAAAAATAAAAAAGAAAAAAAAAGACAGCAGACGTTAATGAGAAAAAAAATTGATGATTATAGAAACAAAAGTAATCAAGAGAAAGGTTGCTTTATGTTAATTATTCCGTAGCTTCACATATCTCACAGAAAATGTGTACATTCAACCTTCCTATCTTTCTTTTTTCCGTTTATTTTAGACAACAATATAATTCGAATATTGCATGTTATCCTGCATACGTATTGCTCATAATGTTACGCATGAAGGCTTCAGAATTAAGATTTGATTTTTTTCCATGTTAGATTCATTTCAAAATGACATCTCAGCTTTCAGTCATTCACTGTGATTGAATCCTTGTATTTTTGTTCATATCTCCATTTATCAATTCATTTGACTATTTCAATCCTGTTCTCTCTTTCCATTGCATATATATCTCTTGCGATCGGATTTTTTAAAATGAATGTTAAGAAAATGAAAATTCTGAAAGTAAAAATTGATATGAATTGCTTTGAAGACAATAAAACACACACACACACACACACGCACAAACACACACACACAAACACACACACACACGTAAGCACATGCATACGTACGTATATTGCCTGCCTGGAAGGTGTTAGGAATTTAATCTGTGTTGCATGTACAACTCAGCTGACTAAGTAAAGCACTATTTACACAGAATTCAGTTCCGAAAGACAGATATTTACATAAACACACACAAGGCAGGAAAACATAGGTACACACAAACACACGCTCATCCCTCAGATGCGCACATACATACACGTACACAACCCCCCCCCCCCCCTCTACATACACATACGTACACAAACACAGACACAAAACACATCTGCCCAACCTTTCATACACATAGAAAATGATTGATAATGATGATTGTGATGAGAAATATGATGATGATGATGAAAGCGAGGATGAAGGAAAAGAAAACAAAGATAATAATGAAGAACAAGAAAAAGAATAAGGAGAAAGAGAGGAAGAATATATATGTATATATATAATATATATATATATATATATATATATATATATATATATATATATATATATATATATATGCATGTGTATGTGTGTGTATGTGTGTACATATATATATATATATATATATATATATATATATATATATATATATATATATATATATATATATATATATATACATACATATATATACATACACACAGATAAATACATATGGAAATATTATGACCAATAATATAACGAAAGAAATAAGAAGAAAAAACAAACAAACAAAAAAGTATGGGTTTGAATCCACGGCTGCTGATGTGAGATGTTCGCAGAGACAAAGGAAAGGTAATTACGTTATTATCTTATTATTATTTATTTATTTTATTCATTTTCTGGCTTATTATTTTTTTCTAGCTTGGTAACTTAAAGGGGTAGTATAATTCCCACATGCTATTTGTCAGCCATTCAAGGTTGGAATTTGTATTTACTTGATCAAACAGCGAAAGAAAGAGAGTTGGGAGTGAAGAGAGAGAGAGAAAGAAAAGAAGAAGAAGAAAGAAGGGTGGGAGTGAAAGAAGAGAGAGAAAGAGAAGAAGAGAGAGAAAGAAGAAGAAGAAGAAGGAGAGAGAGAGAGAGAAGAAGAAGAAGAAGAAGGGAGAGAGAGAAGAAGAAGAAGAAGAGAAGAAGAAGATTTGGGAGTGAAAGAGAGAGAGAGAGAGGAGAAGGAGAGGGGGGAGGAGAGAGAGAAGAGGAGGAGAGAGAGAGAGAGAGAGAGAGAGAGAGAGAGAGAGAGAGAGAGAGAGAGAGAGAGAGAGAGAGAGAGAGAGAGAGAGAGAGAGAGAGAGAGAGAGAGAGAGAGAGAGAGAGAGAGAGGAAGAGAGAGAGAGAGAGAGAGAGAGAGAGAGAGAGAGAGAGAGAGAGAGAGAGAGAGAGAGAGAGAGAGAGAGAGAGAGAGAGAGAGAGAGAGAGAGAGGGAGAGAGAGAGAGGAGAGGGAGAGAGAGAGAGAGAGAGAGAGAGAGAGAGAGAGAGAGAGAGAGAGAGAGAGAGAGAGAGAGAGAGAGAGTAAATGATTACAAATATTACATAAATACACATTCTAGTTAGTAATGAGGCATCGTATATGCCTCTCATAAGCCTGATCAGGTCAGGTCATATTGATCCTAAAAAAAAACTGTATACCTATGATTGCTACGCCCTCCTATCACAGGCTACGTTCCCACATAACCACAGCTGGGAATTGCTGATAGGAAAACTTTTCCATATAAATAGGATGTCTGGAACATACAGACAGACCGGGATCGACTGCGCTACCACTGACGCCTGATTCATAGTGTCCTGATAGTGTTTTATTACTGTGATCATTGTGCTGTAATGTTTATTACTTTCCGTACACCATAATGTCAGCTTTCTTCATTATGGAATAAACAATAATTGTATAAACCCTGTGTCTGGCATCACATACCTATTTTCTGTGGCTTATTAGTTTCAACATACTAAGACACCCATCGCAAATCATATACAATAAATACTATCCCGTATAAACAAATACCCCTTAATAATATTTTCCATTCCACCTGCTCAATAAAACATTCCGATGCAGCAATACAGCAATACAAGTCGATGCAACAACATTTGCCATGAAAACAAGTATTTATTCGTTGAAATATTCGCCAGACCTTGGGAACTGCTGCCTTAACGTCTTCGGTAAACTTCAACTCGGATAATGGAGAAGGGAAAGACGAGAAGAAGAAAGAGGGGGAAGAGAGAGAGAGAGAGAGAGAGAGAGAGAGAGAGAGAGAGAGAGAGAGAGAGAGAGGGGAGAGAGAGAGAGAGGGAGAGAGAGAGGGGGGGAGAGGGAGGAAGAGAGAGAGAGAGAGAGAGAGAGAGAGAGAGAGAGAGAGAGAGAGAGAGAGAGAGAGAGAGAGAGAGAGAGAGAGAGAGAGGAGAAGGTAGGGAGAGGGAGATAAACAAGGAAAAAGGGTGAGACAGATAGAAAGACAAACAGACTCACTGACAGAAACAGAGATCGAAAGAGATTGACTGGTAAACAGGTAGACAAATAAATAGATAGAAAGAGAGAGTGAGTAAGAAAGTGAGAGAGAATAGTGGGTAGACAGACAGTGAGCGAGCAGGAAGAAAACGCTGGAGAGAGAGAGAGAGAGAGAGAGAGAGAGAGAGAGAGAGAGAGAGAGAGAGAGAGAGAGAGAGAGAGACGAAGGGAGAAAGAAGAGAGAAAGAGCGGAAAAGAGAGAGAATCCCGTAAATATGGTTACAAGACCGTAGAAAAAAAAGAACAAACACAGACATACAGATACACAGACAGATAACTCGATGCAGTGAGTGACATAAAGTTTAAGATAAAGACAGAGAACCGTAACCTAATAAGAGCAAGCAAGCAAGCAAAAAAAAAAAAAAAGTTTAACTCATCGATCAAGCGAAACCTTTGCCATTAATCTCACCGTGCAAGTGATCCGCAATTTGCAACCGATAATGGCGCGAGTGCTCCCTTCACCCGAGCAATTTCAAGGGGAGACTTATTTATATGACAACAAAGTACGTGACCCGAGGTCTCTCTCTCTCTCTCTCTCTCTCTCTCTCTCTCTCTCTCGCCATCTCTCCGTCTCTCTTGGGGGGGGATTTTTTGATTTTTTTTTTTTTGTGGAGAGAGATCAAGAGATGGGGTAGGATTGGGGGGAGGAAGGGAGGGTGGGAGAAAGGGAGGGAGGGAGGGGGGGAGAAAGAGAAAGAGAGAAAGCAAGAGAAAAAGAGAGAGAGAAAGGAATAGGAAAGGAGAGAAAGACAGACAAAGATAGAGAAAAAGATAGAGAACGAAAGACAGAGAGAGAAAGATAGAGAACGAATGACAGAGAGAGAAAGATAGAGAACGAAAGAAAGAGAGAGAAGGATAGAGAACGAAAGACAGAGAGAGAAAAATAAGCAAAGAGAGAGAAAGACAGAAAAAAAAAAAGACAGAGAGAGAAAGACAGAAAGACAGACAGAGAAAAAGGTAGAGACAGAGTGAGAGAAAGAAAGAACGTGAGATAAAAAGAGAGAGAGAAAGACAGACAAAGAAAAGGGTAGAGACAGAGAAAGAGAACAAAACTGACAAAGAGAGAGAGAAAGACAGACACAGAGAGAGAGAAAGACAGGCAAAGAGAGAGAAAGATATAGAACGAAAGAAAGAGAGAGAAAAAAATAGAGAAAAAAATACAGAGAGAAACACAAAAAGACAGACAGAGAAAAAGGTAGAGACAGAGAGAGAGAGAGAGAAAGAGAGAAAGAGAGAGAGAGAGAGAGTATGTGTATGTTTAACGTTTGCATGTATACTGCACACACCGTCCATTATTTCCTCTTTCTAGTCAAGTGCATGAATTTGACATGGGGTAAAATTTTGACCTATCATCTATTATTTCTACATACCCAAACGCATCCTCTCACAGACTTGTACAGAAAACAGGTACGTGTATTTTCCAGCTACAAATGCATGAATAGACCATGAGCACATGAACAAACCACGGATGCATACTGGAATGTGGAGGCGTAAGGAAAGGACACAGGAGGAAGTAAGTGTAAAGATCTGATGGCGGTGTAAAAGAAAGGAAAAAAAAGGTTGTACATATAAAAAGATAGTCTCTGCATGTGTGTGTGTGTGTGTGGGCGAGAGAGAGAGAGAGAGAGAGAGAGAGAGAGATTTCTATTGCATTAAGAAGTGTTAGTGGATGAGATCCATTTAGTTTTTCATTAAAAAAAAGATAAATAATAAAAAAAATAATAATAAGGTAATAACAATAATAGCAAATCAATTGCCCTTGCCCTCCAATACTGACCGGAGGGCGGCGCTATACACTGCTTGATGGCTATGTCGAACGCCTTCCCCGGCGAACACTCGAGGGGCGTGGAGTGGCCGCTGCAGAGCATCTTCCCACAGAGCACGCGCTCGTACACCTTCGGGCGGCAGACCTTGTACGTGGTGCACGTGTCTGGCACGCCCACACATTCGAAACTTTTGCACAAGTCGCTCTCTGCGTCAGGGAAGGCGTAGTCATTAATGTCGGGGGAGGAGCAGAGGCAGCGCGAAGGGCGGAGGCAGAGAGAGAGAGAGAGAGAGAGAGAGAGAGAGAGAGAGAGAGGCAGAGAGAGGCAGAGAGAGAGAGAGAGAGAGAGAGAGGCAGAGAGAGAGGGAGAGAGAGAGAGAGAGAGAGAGAGAGAGAGAGAGAGAGAGAGAGAGAGAGAGATCTATCTACCTATCTTTATCTCTATTTCTCTCCCTCTCTCTTACTCACTTTCTTGTTCTCTCTCTCTTCAGTCCTCCAGCCAGCACAGTAGGTGAGTATCTGGTAATGTCTGTTTGTATGTCTGTTTGTCTGGCTGTTTGTCTGTCTGACACACACTCTCTCTCTCTTTCAATCTCTCTCTCTCTATCTATCTATCTATCTCTATCTCTATTTCTCTCTCTCTCTTCTTCACTTTCTTGGTCTCTCTCTCCTCCAGCGAGCACAGTAGGAGAGTAGGAGATTTACTTATAAAAGGTTGGAGTAAGATAGAATTGATAATAAATGAAATAATAGATAAATAATAAATAGAATAGGTTGAAAGACGACATTTCTTCTTCCATCCTTGGGAGTTGACAGCCACGTGGATATGGTGATGTTTACGTTTGCAACGATTGGTTTGTTGCACGGATTGCTAGGCGGCGAGTCTGACGGCGGAGGCTGGGAGCGGGAGTGAGTAAGAGTGAGTGAGGACAAGATAGGTCTTCCCATTTATACACTGACCTGGCAATCGATCTAATAATAGGTTTCTGGTCCGATTTTCCTCCCTCCGCGTGGGCGTGAGGCAGAATACCATGTGGGCGCCACGGGATGACCAACAAGCTTGTCGTCAAGTGGCACTTGAAGTACGACTCACAGAGAGGCATCTCCCTTCTGACCTGTCGCCCCCGAGCCAGGTATTATGGCGTCCTGCATTCTCAGTCCTCTCTCCACATCTCCGCTTGACCTTAGGACGCCATGAGGACGCCTAAGACACCACGCTACCGAGTCTATCTCTTGCTATGTAGGTTCATTTCCTAAATAAACTAGTATGCGCTTACTAGTATGTATGACTAGACTCAAAGACCGAAAGAAAGCACACCGACTCATTGTCTCTCTCTCTCTTTCTCTCTCTCTCTCTCTCTCTCTCTCTCGTTCTTTCTCGCCCATGCACAAGTAAATGCACTTATGCGCATAGATAAACAGAAACACACACACACACACACACACACACACACACACACACACACACTCTCACACTCCAACGCACACACATGGACATGCACTTTCGCGGACACAGAGATGCACATAAATATACGCAGAGAGATAAAAGTAGGTCTATTCACGTGCTTTTACGCAAATGCATTTTTGCTCGAATAGTTGCCTCCGAGATGCATGCACATACTGAGGAATAACACGTAAGAGAGACGATTTCGCAATGTCAGTGGAGTTTCTTCACGTCTCCTCTCTTTCTCTCCTGTTTGCTTGTCTGTCTTTGTTTGTTGGTCTTTGTCTGTGTTTGGTTGCCTTTGCTTGTCTTTTTTTTGTCTTTGCCTGTCTTTGTTTGCTTCCCTTTGTCTGGTTGTGTTTGTTTCTCTATTTTCATCGGTGCGTGTATGCTTTTCTGGATATCCGTTTGTCTATGTCTGCCTCTCATTCTGTTACTTATCTTACTTGAGAGAGAGAGTAAGGAGGGGGAGAAAGAGAGGAGAGAGAGAGAAATATGCATCTCATAAACAGATCAGCACACACACACACACACACACACACACACACACACACAACAACAACAACAACAACATAAACACACACACACACACAACACACACACACACACACACACACACAAACACACGCACACACACACACACACGCACACACACACACACACACACACACACACACACACACATATATATATGTATATATATATATATATATATATATATATATATATATATATATATATATATATATATATATATATACTTACATATAAATCCACCTACATATCCACATACAGGATGGCATCACCTGCACACCTTTTCTTGACGCAGACATTCTTCATTTGATTTTGCAAGTCATTGCTTTCTTTTCGCAATATATAAAAGTTTCATCAATATTTTTATTCGAAAACAGATTTCCACATTTTTTTCCTGACAACAATTAAACAACTGCTTGAAAAAAGTGAGTTTTTATTTGAATTTAATTTTAATCTAAGCCCCTATTTTTTGCGTGTGTTGTTTTTTATGATAAAATAATTTAACAAATAAATAAATAAAAAGTTGGTTTATATAGACTGTGAATAGGATATGAAGATAATAATATATTGTTGGCCTTGAAATAGAAGAGAGAAGAAGATATAAAGGGGAAAGAGGAGGAGAAGGAGGGGGGAGGAAGGAGAAGGAAGAGGAAGAAGAGAAGGAAGGGAAGGAGATGGAAAGATGACGAGGAAGAGAGGGAGAAGGAAGGAGGGGATGGGGGGGGGGGAGAAAAAGAGGAGGAAGAAGAAAGAAGGGGTGGGGGGTAGGAGAAAGAGAAGGAGAAGGAATGGGGAAGCAAGGATGAAGAAGGGGGATAAGAGGAGAAGAAGAGGAAGAAGGAGGGAGGAGGAGCAGGAGTATGAGGAAGTGGAGTAGGAGGTGGAGGAGGAGTATGAGGAATAGGTGGAGTATGAGGAGGAGGTGTCTTAGAAGAAGGAGGTAGAGTATGAAGAAGCGGAAGAGGAGGTGGAGTATGAGGAAGAGGAAGAGGAGGAGGAAGAGAAGAAGGTTGAGTATGAGGAAAGCAGGGAGGAGGAGGAAGAGGAAGACGAGGAGGGGGACGAAGAGAAGGAGGAGGAGGAGGTGGGAGAGTACGAGAAGGAGGAGGGGGAGGAGGAGGAGGTGGGAGAGTATAAGAAGGAGGAGGAGGAGGAAGAGGGGATAGGAGAGTACGAGAAGGAGGAGGGAGAGTAGGAGAAGGAGGAGGGGGAGAGTACGAGAAGGAGGAGGAGGAGGAGGAGGAGGTGGGAGAGTATCAGGAGGAGGAGGAGGGGGAGTCCACCATTGCTCGCTCAGCAATTCTATGCCAAAACAGTAATCGAAGAACACGCTAAAGAACACGCCTGCTCCTTTCTCACTTCAGTCCTGATCGCGGAGTTGGCAACACTGGTAGTCTTGTGGGGTCGTGCGAGGTCGTTGAGGTCACATCTGGAGTCCAAAGGTGTTTACGGGAGTGCATAGTAGGTGGAGGACTTTATTTTTTTAGGTTGGTAAATGTGCTTGGATAGGGATACGTATATATATATATCGGTATATTTGTGTGTGCTTGTGTGTGTGTGTGTGTGTGTGTGTGTGTGTGTGTGTGAGTTTGTGTATACGTATGTGTGTAAGTGTGTGTGTGTGTGTGTGTGTGTGTGTGTGTGTGTGTGTGTGTGTGTGTGAGTTTGTGTATACGTATGTGTGTTGTGTTTGTGTGTTTGTTTGTGTGTTTATGTATTTCCTTGTCTATACTTGTGTAACCGTTTATTCACCTGTATGCTTATGCGTGTAGGTTATACGAGTGTAATTTGCGTGCGTTTTATTATATTTATATATGTTTTGTATTTTTTGCGTATGTTTATGTATTTACGCGCGATGAGTTACATGAAAAAGGATATTTGTCGCAAGTGCACATAGGCAAAAAAACATAAATATCAGCAACAAAACGTGTCAATACCAACAACATTGTGACTTTAAATGTGATTTTATTCACTTTTTTTTTCTTTGTGAGTGAAGTTGGATGAAAATATATTTCTTTCTTGAGTGTATATCTAAGTTCGAACAGAAACGTGTGTGTGATGTAATTGATAGAGTATTTATGTGTGTGTTTGTGTGTCTGTGTGTGTGTGGGTGGGTGTGGGTGGGTATTGGTGGGTGTTGGGGGGGGGGGGGTAATGTATATCCTTTGCGTTTTGAATACATTATACTTAAATATACATACATAAACACGCATATACATAAAACATAGACTCACGCATACCAACAGACACACAGACATGCAACCACACACACACACACACAAACACACACACACACAAACAAACACACACACACACATACACAAACAGCTTGTTCTTTATAGATAATGGTAACAGAATGATTTTTCTTAGAATTCAGAAAGTTTTTTTCACTGGACTGTAAGTTGACATGTGTGCTCATCATCAACTTAGTTTGCAACAAATCGTTTAAGTTCCTTTTCTTTCTTCTCTGTTTTTGCGTCTCTCTCTCTCTCTATCTATCTATCTATCTATCTATCTCTCCTTCTCTATCTCTCTCTCTCTTTTATCTCTCTCTCTCTCTCTCTCTCTCTCTCTCTCTCTCTCTCTCTCTCTCTCTCTCTCTCTCTCTCTCTCTCTCTCTCTCTCTCTCTCTCTCTCTCTCTCTCTCTCTCTCTCTCTCTCTCTCTCTCTCTCTCTCTCTCTCTCTCTCTCTCTCTCTCTCTCTCTCTCTCTCTCTCTCTCTCTCTCTATATATATATATATATATATATATATATATATATATATATATATATATATGTATGTATGTATATGTATACATGTATGTGTTTGTGTGTGTGCCCCATATCATCCCACACATACACTTTTCTTCTCTCTAAATCTAAATTAATTATGATGATGTTGTTTTTTTTTACCATCACATTGTTATTATTATTTTTTTTATTCTAGTTCACTTACTCTTTCGCTTTATCGTTTATACGTTTTTTGTTTTATTCTTTTCTAGTTTCTCATTAGTTTATTATTTTTCTCTCTTGTGTTTTCTACTTTTAGTGTTTTATTTCTTCATTTTATTTATTTTCTTTTTATTTTTTTTTATTTTTTTATTTCTTCTCCCTTTCATATATTTAACAATTTCATCTACTTATATTTTTTTCTCTTTCTTGCTTCTTATTCCTTCTATTTCTTTCTCTCTCTCTCTCCATTTCGTTTTCTCTCTTGGTCTCTCCAGTGCTTTTTCTTTCTGTCTCTTCTTCTTCTTCTTCTTCTTCCTCTCTCTCTCTCTCTCTCTCTCTCTCTCTCTCTCTCTTCTCTCTCTCTCTCTTATTCCCTATCTTCTTCATATCTCTTCCTCTCCTATACCGTATTTCTTACATTTTTTCCTATCTCTGTCTCTCCTCTTTCTTCTTTTTCCTCGTCCTCCTACTCGCCATTTCTCCTCTCTTCATTTCTATCCCATCACGTTATTTCTTTTCTCTTTCTCTTTCTCCTTCTATATTCTCCTCTTTCTCAATTTCATTTTCCTTTTCTTATATTTCTTCCCCTCCCTTCCTCTTTCTCCTCATCTTCTTTCGTTATGTCTTCTTCTCTTCTCTCATCCTCCTTTTCCATACCGTCATAATTTTCTATGTCTTCCTTTGCTTCTATTTCTTCCTCTTTTTCAATTTCTTCTGTTTTTTTTCTTTTCTTCTTTGTCTTCTTTTTTTATTGTTTTTCCTCACATTCCTCTTCTTTATCCCCATCTTTCCTCTGTCAACATTTGTTCCTTTCCATTCCTTTCTTTTTTATTTATTTATCATATTCTTTTTATCTATTTCTGTCTTTATATTTCTTTCTCTTTCTCTTTCTTTGTTTTCTTTCCTTTTCTCCCTCGTTCTCTATTTTTTTCTATTTCTTCCTCATTCTCCATTTCTCTGTCGTCTTTCTATATCTTCCTTTCCTCCTTACTCTTCCTCCCCATCTTCCTATTTCACTATTTCTTCCTCTCCACTCTTTATTTCTTAAGTCATTATCTTCTCCCCTTTCTTCTCTGCCAAAAGGAGTGATAATGGTTAGATAATAAGAGAGAATGTTGAAGAAGATAATGTTATATATCATACGGGAGAGTATGACTTATTTCTATCTTTGTTTCTCTCTCTATCTATCTATCTATATATCTATCTATTTCTCTATCTTTCTCTCCATATCTTTCTTTCTCTCTATCCATTTTTTCTCTCAATATACATTTATTTCTCTCTCTATCTTCCTCTTTCTTTCTCTCTCTATCTTCCTCTTTCTTTCTCTCTCTCTATCCATTCCTTTCTGTCTCTCACTCTATCCATTTTTTCATGTTTTTTCATCTATTCATTTATCTATTCATTTATAAACTTAGATGTCTATGGATTCATTTATGTGTTTATATTCTATCTATATATCTGTGTAGTAATATTTTTATTTATTTTATTATCATTATAAATATCATCATTTTCATCTTATATTTTGGGTGAAAACAACATATGTCACACGCTTTTCGCTTCCAGATGTTCTTTTTTTCCCTTTATTTAGATATACATACTTTTTTTTCTCAAGTTGACAGTCTCTTGAATTTTATGATCAGCAAAAGATTTTATTTTTTCCGAGTGGCTGCAATGTGCATACATCAGCTGCTTGAAGAATGTAATGCAAACACGCATATATTTTTTTTTATATACATGCACAGACTCGCACGCCCCTATGCAAGCACATACCACAAGCTCATACACACAGACACTCACACACACGCACACACACATGCATACATACAAGGACGCGAATTCGTGCTCACGCATACAGACAAATAAACAAGTATACCCATACACACATATACTTTGGCAGACAAATCCAGAAAACAAGAGAATGGGAAATACATGACACAAAGAGACCAAGGGCAAGACTAATCGCAATATGGCGTGAAGAAATAGCAAATTTCGCAGATGCACACAAACACACACACGCACACATATACACATGACCACACATACATAAACAGACAAGAAAACAGAAACACAAACACAGACTCACACACATGTATATACAGACAAGCAAACATAAACAGACATACACACAAACACAAACACACGCATGAACACACATGCATAAACAGACAAACAAACAAAGAAACACACAAAGACACACATGAAAACACATGCATAAACAGACAAACAAACAGAAACACCCACACCCACAACAAAGACGCAGCAGATTCGCTTCTAGAAATGAACACATTCTCTCTGTCCCTCTTTCTCTCTGTCCCTCTTTCTCTCTGTCCCTCTTTTTCTT
>BOPN01005775.1:17500-20000 GCA_017312705.2 Penaeus japonicus | reverse complement strand
TATCTGTATTTCATGTGTGGGTTACGTATTAAACTGTTATCATTACTGATTTTTTAATATATTTTATATATATATATCTTTTAAAATATATTTTATATATTTTTAAGCATTTTTAAAAATTTGAATGCAATTATTGTTGTTATTATCATTGTTATTCGTTATCAGTATCATTATCATTATCATCATTATCATAATTGTCATTATTACTATCATTATCGTTATTGTAATAATTATTTGTGTTATTATCGCCATCACTGTTATCACTATTATTATTATGATCATTGCTTTAATTATCACTGTTGTTATTGGTTTTGTTGTTCTTGTTGCACATGTTGCAATTAGTCGATTAAGATAGTGATAATAAGGATAGCAATAAAAATGATAAAGATAATTATAAGAATAATGATGAGAAAAATAATAGTGATAATGATAATGATTGTATTACTATTAACACTAATAATAATGATGATAATGATGTGTTAGTAATGGTATTAAGTTGAAAACAATAATTATGATAATAAGTTGATAACAATAATAATGATGACAATAAGAAGGACAAAAATGATGATGATAACAGTATGAATAACGATGATAGTAATAACAACAATAATAATGATAATAAAGATGATAAAAACAATAATGATAATAAAGATATCATGATGGTGATAGCAGCGACAATAATAACGATAATCAAATTAACAAATATTTCATCATAAGAAATTTATAACAACCCAACCCCCCCCTCCCTCCCCCAGACGAACCCCCAGCCAGTGCCCTCTATCACCACCCAAGACAACTACAACAACCACAAGAAGAGCCTATCAAACTTCCATTGTTCGAGGCTTCACTGACTAACAAAGCCTCACCTGATAACGATGCTTCACCTGCTAACGGAGCTTCACTGACTAACGGAGCTTCATCTGTGAAAGAAGCTTCGCCTGCTAACCGAGCTTCATCTGCTAACGAAGCTCCACCTGCTAACATAGCTTCACTGACAAACGAAGCTCCACCTGCTAACGAAGCTTCAACTGCTAACGAAGCTCCACCTGCTAACATAGCTTCACTGACAAACGAAGCTCCACCTGCTAACGAAGCTCCACCTGCTAACGAAGCTCCACCTGCTAACGAAGCTCCACCTGCTAACGAAGCTTCACCTGCTAACGAAGCTCCACCTGCTAACGAAGCTTCACCTGCTAACGAAGCTCCACCTGCTAACGAAGCTTCACCTGCTAACGAAGCTCCACCTGCTAACGAAGCTCCACCTGCTAACAAAGCTTCACTGACTAACAAAGCTCCACCTGCTAACAAAACTTCACCTGCTAACAAAGCTTCACTGACTAACGAAGCTTCACCTGCAAGCGAACCTATGCCGTATTCAGAGCTTCACCATCACTCGCTGTTCAGCCGGTATTTGGATCTGAACCAGAGGTATCGCGAGTGGTTCTGGAACCGGGTTGTTAAGATCTTCTTTATTTGAGAGGATTTTGGTTCTCGAGAGAGGTATGTTGTTGATTTTCTTGTTTTTTTTATTGTTGTTTGTTTGTATTTGTTTGTGTTCTTATCAATTTGATTGTTTTTTTTTATCATTGCTCATAGCGTTATTATCATTTTGTTAATGACACTACTACTGCAACTATTAATAATAATGATGATGATAATAATGGTGGTAGTAATGATGATAATGATGATAAAGATAAAGATAGTGATAATATTGGTAATAATGATAAAGTTAAAAGTAGTAGTAGTAATAATGATAATGATATTATTATTCATAACAGTGATGATAATGATAATGATGATGAGGATGAGGATAATGATCATGATCAAAATTATAGTAATGATAATGATGATAATGATAATAATAATGATAATTATGATAATGATAACAGTAATATTGACTATATCAATAATGGTAATGATGATAATAATGGTTATAATAATCACAATAACAACAATGATAATAATAATGATAGTGATAATGATAATGAAAAAAGATAATGATAACAATGATGATAGTGATAACAATATTGATATTGATATAGGATTAATGAAATACTTTATTTTCCGAGCTTTCAATCTCTCAAAAAACATTATCATGATAATGATTATGGAATTATACCGACAATAATTACTAGTCGCGTGTGTTGCCTCTAGAGCAGAATTATTAACATTGAAAACGGAATAGAAATTTATGTGAATTAATTATCCTTTGTGTAGTCTTCTCCTGAATTATAATTTACCTTATCAATATGCTTATCCTCATATTTTTTTATTTAGTACTTCAGTATCTTTTATTATATCGTTATGGTCATCATCATTGTCCCCATCACCATCACCATCACTATCATTATCACCATCATTATCATTACCATCACCATCCCCATCATTATCATTATCATTATCACTATCCTCCTGCTCCTCCTCCTGATCATCATCATCATTTTCATCATCATCTTTTCTTTCTTTACCTTCTCATCACCATCATTATTATTTGAGTATC
>BOPN01005775.1:7500-10000 GCA_017312705.2 Penaeus japonicus | reverse complement strand
GAGAGAGAGAGAGAGAGAGAGAGAGAAAGAGAGAAAAAAAGAAAGAGAGAGAAAGAAAGAGAGAGAAGAGGGAAAAATAGAGATAGAGAGAGAAGGAGAGAGAAAGAGAGAGGAGAGAGAAAGAGAGAGAGGGGATGAGAGAGAGAGAGAGAGAGAGCAAGGAACGAGAACCAAAATAATTTCATACAAGAACAAATATCAAAAAAACTTCTCGCAATAACTCGGAGACACAAAACTCGTCCACGACCACCTCTTCAACCACGCAAGAAGAAAGAAGAAAAAGAAGAACAAAATAATGATAATAATAATAATAATAATAATAATAATAATCATTCACCCGAACTCAGCAACGTTATCCAGCGATCCTCCCTGTCCATGAAGTACCTTAGGACACCAAGGCCCAAGGAGTCCTTCGATACAAAGGGAGAGCCACGCGTGTAGGAGAGGGAAAACGCAGCTCCTACCACTGATGGTTAGAACCGCGAAAGAGTCATGTGCGTGTGTGTGTGTGTGTTTGTGTGTGTGTGTGTGCGTGTGTGTGTGTGTGTGGTTGTGCGTGTGTGTGTGTGTGTGTGTGGTTGTGTGTGTGTGTGTGTGTGTGTGTGTGGTTGTGTGTGTGTGTGTGTGTGGTTGTGTGTGTGTGTGTGTTTGTGTGTGTGTGTGTGTTATTTCTAAATTACTAAATCGCGAATTTATAGGAACGTGTCCACACAGGTATGATAAAACACAAGTACAGTATTTCGTTCATGTTGTGGTTGGTTTCGTCTATTTTTTCGAACTTTGCCTATCTATCCATCTATCTTTGTCTATCTATCTCTCTGATTTCATATCGATTTCTTTTTTTCTTTTTTTTGTCTCTTTCTAGCTCTTTCTTTCGTATTTCTTATAAACTTTTTATCTCTTGCCAGTAACATGACCATTTAGAGATTCCAACTAGGAGTTAAGTAACGATCTCCTTTCTCTCTCTCTCTTTCTCTCTCTCTCTCTCCCTCTCTCTCTCTCTCTCTCTCTCTCTCTCTCTCTCTCTCTCTCTCTCTCTCTCTCTCTCTCTCTCTCTCTCTCTCTCTCTCTCTCTCTCTCTCTCTCTCTCTTTCTCTCTCTCCTTCTCTCTCTCTCGAGGGGGAAGGAAGGAAAAAAAAGAGTGAGAAGGAGGGAGGGAAACGTAAGAAGATAGGAAAGGGAGGAGAAAGAGAGGGGAGTGGCAAGGAGAGAGCGAGAGAGAAGAACGGGAAGAGGGGGAATTCCTCGGGGCAAAGGTAGTCCTCGGGAGCAATGCATCGTCCGCGGTTGAGGCAAGACAGGCTGCAACACGGCATGCACGAGCCACAGACAGGGCCTGCAAGCTCGATCGCCGCAGTCTCTGGGGGAAAGTGGGGGGAGGGGGGGAAGGGGGGAGGGGGTAGGTATATATATTTGTATATATTATTATTAAATATATATTATTATTTCTGAGAGGCTGATCGATACCTGATATTAACTACGACTCTGTGGATGATGAGAGGTACAGTGTACCACGCTTGGCACTGGCACTTCTCCCCGGCAAACCCAGGGGGCAGTGGCACTACTTTGGAGCCACATGTGAGCCACCGACCTGGTGCCAGAGGTCATGGAGGCATCTCACATCTCTTGTAGATAAAAGGTCCTGAGGTGTTGATCTGTTTCGCGACCCGGCTGACAGGTCACAAGCTGCGGAAGGGTCATGCAACATTTAGGGTTATGTAAGGGACGAATGTAATATGGTGTGTTATAAATCGTCGAAAATGATAGTCTAAATCGAGAGAGAGAGAAAGAGAGAGAGAGAGAGAGAGAAAGAGAGACGGCAAATTCTGCATGCCATTGAACACAAGAAACGTGACAAAACAACCAACGCAAGACACGTGGAAGATCCACGACTGCCAAGAAAAGCTTTCGCTGTAGCATAAGCCACTTCCGGGGCGTGCAGACAACCAAAGACTGGTTTGGCGCGACGCACGTCCCTCGCCCGTGGCACTCTGGCTGGCACTGGGGACACAAGGATCCACTGCTCTGGCCCATCCCTCGGGGAAGAGCCATCTGGCGTTGCCATGGAAACAGTTAGGCTTGACCGCGGAGGCCGTCGGCGATGGGCCTTCGACGCTGGTGGGAGGGGGGGGGGGGAGCGGGAGGTAGAATTGATCAAATATAACGATGGTGATGAGAAAGAAAAATATGACAATGATAAATATTAGTGATAATCATTAATAAGATTCGTCTTGAAAAAATAAATTAATTAGAATAAATAAAAAAAGATAATCATGATAATGATGGTAATGGAATAAGAAAGGAAAAAAAGATAGATGTAAGTCATAATAAAAAGAATTAAAAAGAGAGAAACAAAAATAAAAGACAAATCAAGACCACAACTAAAACGACAGACAATCACTTTCCACACAATCACATCACATAAAAAAGTATTTCGTTATAATCAATAGTAACCCGAGTTTGAATAATAACTGTGTGTAATATAGCACTCAAAGATACG
>BOPN01005775.1:0-2500 GCA_017312705.2 Penaeus japonicus | reverse complement strand
ACGCTTTTATTCACTCGTCAATCAAAAGGCTTCCTCATCATTCAACAATTTCTAACCAATTCCCTTCATAAATGATCATAATCACGTTTTCCACCCTTCTTCACTCTTTTCACTCTGATCACCATGTACAGCAACGTTCT
Organism: Penaeus japonicus; assembly: GCA_017312705.2. NCBI lineage: Eukaryota > Metazoa > Arthropoda > Malacostraca > Decapoda > Penaeidae > Penaeus > Penaeus japonicus. Next base: position 2,360 of record BOPN01005775.1, on the reverse strand, counting down.
CCCCATTTATTACGCGTTTCTCCCCCCTCCCCCTCCCCCCCAGGGAATTATATCATGAGGCGGGGGGAGTTAATTAGACATGCAGAAAACGTTTCCGAGGGTGAACTCCTCTAATTGCTGAAAGGACCCCTGGGGCTAAACCGTGCTGGAGTCTTTGTGACTCTGCGGAGAGAGAACCCGCGTTTCATTATCACCTTCCCTTAGTCTTGTACAAAAAAAAGGGACTGAGTTTATGGAGTTTACTGTTCTCTCTCTCTCTATCTTTCTTTCGTCTCTCTCTCTATCTCTCTCTTTCTCTCTCCTCCGTCTCTCTCTCTCTCTTTAGTCTCTCTCTCTCTCTCTCTCTCTCTCTCTTTCGTCTCTCTCTCTCTCTCTCTTTCGTCTCTCTCTCTCTCCTTAGTCTCTCTTTCGTCTCTAGTCCATCTCTTTCTCTCACTATCTCTCTCTCTCTCTCTCTCTCTATCTTTTTCTCTCTTTTTCTCCCGAGTAACCTAGTCGTACCTACTGTGCACGTACACTTTCCAAGACCGTTCAACGTACCCCCTTTAATTAAGGCACGGCGGAACACCCGAACCTTTGCACGTAAGGGGGGGCCCATCCTCTCCTCTGTGACGTACTTATTTTCGTCCATACAAAGCACGAGAAAATCCTACCTTCCTGGCTCTATTTCCTAGCCTATTTGATTTGTTTTTAAAGAGTCGCCGATGGGGGTTTTAGGACAATAAGTGTTGATTATCTTACTGAAATAAATGGTAATGAAAAGGTTTGGTTAGAAATTGTTGATTGATGAGTAAGCATTTTGATTGATGAGTGAATAAAAACGTTGATCATGTAATAGAGGCTTTGATCGAGTTAATGCTTCGATTAATAATTGTTGTGATAATATAATCATTATCATTATAATTATCATCATTATCATCACGATCGTTATTGTCATTATTGTCGTCATCAATGTAATCATTATTTTTATTGCTATTATCATCCTTTTTCTTGGCCTAATGGTTATTGTTATTGGTTTTCTTGTCGCTTTGGAAACTTTGATAAATAGAAATTTGTCAACACTTTCTGATTTTAGACGTAATAGGGTGTTTTTAAGATTTTCTTTGAGTATATACCCTTTACAGTTGGTAAATATAACTCTAATATTATTTTGCATTATGTTTTTGTTCTAATCAAGCCATGGATGCATAAACACTTATATATAAATTTAACGTAAAATTGGAAATCTAGATGAGAGAGAGTTAGAGAGAGAGAGAGAGAGAGAGAGAGAGAGAGAGAGAGAGAGAGAGAGAGAGAGAGAGAGAGAGAGAGAGAGAGAGAGAGAGAGAGAGAGAGAGAGAGAGAGAGAGAGAGAGAGAGAGAGAGAGAAAGAGAGAGAGAGAGGGTAGGAAGAAACAAAGACAGACACAGAGAGGAGGGGGGGGGGGAGGAATAAAGTAGACTGAATTTTGACAGTTCCACAACTGTATAAAGTATTGAGGGAAGTTCTTGCAGCATTTTGCTTTTTCATTTAAAGTCTAACAATTCTATCGATCCGGTACTTTTGCAAATGCATTTGCAACAGTTTCAACGAGCATGCACTTTGACTTATACTTAGATAGATTAACAGTCAAATACATTCAAATACTCGTAAACAAACACACATGGAAACGCGCACATACTCAAACATAAAATACGCACACATACATACACAGAGGCACTCAGACAGGCTCTTGCACGCGAATTTAGTCCTTACGGCACGATGGAAGGTGATGGCTACTGAGCTGATGACGTCATTCGGTATATATAGCCTGGGGCGCAGATGATTGACACTACGTAGATGATGACACTTCAGTACGTAGAAAAGGGGGTCATAATATCATCATATTCATTATCATTATCACTGTTGCTGTTGTATGGTTATCATTATTATCATTATCATTATTAGCAATATCATTGCTTCTACTATCACTATTATATGTTTTATCATTATCATCGTCATTATTATCATTACTACTATTATCATTATCATCATCATCATTACTACTACTATCATTATCTCCATCATTAATATAATAACAATCATTACTATTATCAACATCATTAACAAATATCGTACAACACTCTAAACAAATATCAAATCTTTAATGAATACATAAATATTAGAATTAATCACATCCAGTGTGTAGCTGGAGATAAGTTCCTCGGAGTCACGTCCTTTCATGTTCACTGCTGCCTCTCTTTGCAAGGCTGTAATCCTGCAACACTAGAATATAATTGTGATGAAACTGTTGAAACGATATGTTAATAATTGTATGTGTATATATATGTCAATATATATATGTATATATATATATATATATATATATATATATATATTA
>BOPN01005774.1:74846-77346 GCA_017312705.2 Penaeus japonicus | reverse complement strand
GGATTAAGATAGGAGATGAACACTTGAGCAATTTACGATTTGCAGATGACTTTGTTCTTTTCGGCGAGTCAGCAGATGAATTACAACAATTACTAAGCATTTTGAATAAGGGAAAGTCTGACGATTGGCCTTAAAATGAACATGAAAAAGACTAAAGTCATGTTCAACAGTCGAACCCCAGTAAAGCAAATACAAATACAGGGCGAGATACAAGAAGCAGCAAACGAGTATTTATACCTAGGGCAACTCATCCAGACGAATACATACTACGAAGCCGAGATAAAACGGCGAATCAGGCTAGGTTGGAGTACCTTCCGTACACATATTACGAGGTCGTCTGCCACTGTCTAAAAAGAAGGGTTTTTGACCAATTTGTCCTCACCGTCATGACATATGGGTCAGAAACATGGTCTACGACCAAAGTACTCGAGAGGAAATTAGTAAGTGCCAAAGAGAAATGGAAAGGCTAGGGGTTAGCTTAAGAGACAGGAAAAGTGCCACCTGGATCAGGCAACAAACAAAATAAGAGGATATACTCAAGAATATTAAGAACAAAAGTGGCAGTGGGCTGGACATATATATCGTAGACAGGACAACATGTGGACAAAGAAATCAACAGAATGGGAAATACACAACACAGAGAGACCAAGGGCAAGACCAATGACAAGATGCCGGGATGAAATAGCGAATTTCGTAGGAGTAAACGGAATGACTGGAAGAGACCTGCAATGGAATGATACAGGCTGACGATGATGATATATATATATGTGTGTGTGTGTGTGTGTGTATGTATTCATATGAAGAGAGAGGTAGATAAATGGAAATGTACTCAGATATAAAAGGAATGAGAAAAGAAAAGAAAAAAAAGAGAGAAGGCAAAAAATAAGATGGATATATAAAAAGATGGATAATGAGAGAAACAAAGCCTTCTGTGCCTGAGAAGTGTGAATTAGTTCTATCCTAACGACCAAGATGTTCATTCATTTTCTAGATTCTGCTTCAAAATAACTATATGTCTTACTTTTCTCTCTTTCTCTCTCTCTCAGGATAACTGTTTCAACTGAGAGCATATATTCTTTGGAAATATTCTGGCTCGTTCATTTTTGTCTCGATGAATTCAGAATTTCAAATTTGCTTCAAAGACCCGCTTCCTTTGAATCAAAAAATAAAATACTGATAACGGTAAACCAAAAAACGAATAAATGGATAAACAAATAAACAAAATTAAGCATAAGAAAATGAGAGAAGTAATGAACAAAATGACATAGGAGTATGCTGGCAAATCACTAAACATATAAATACGGTTATTTGTTTTGAATAATCTAGAAAAAAAAAAAAGAAAAAAAAAATAAAAAATAAAAAAATAAAAAAATGTCTAAAACCGTCTCTCAGTTCTACTTAGAAAACAGGAATAAATAAAGGCATAATATGTAGACAATGATCATTTAAGTTCCCCCCTCCCCTTCCCCTCTTCCTCCTCCTCAGAGGAAAAGAAAATAAAGATTAGAATAAAAAGACGGACGCGAAAGCTGACCTGACTTTGGAAATATCGGATTTTTTCCCCATCACAGAAAAGTATCCTTTTCTCTTCGGGCTAATTGGAAAGAACAATCTGAATTGCAAATTGGGGTCGACAGAATAAAATGTCACGTAAAACTGATTGGTGAGAATGTTTTAAAACCTAAACTGTGCCGATGTCAATTATCTCTGGAAAACACTGATTGATTTCTCTCTAGACTTGCCTATTATTGTCGTTTGATTTTCTATTTTTGAAGTTGAATGTTGTATGCAATTGTATTTTTCACGTATTAGGGGGATCAGGGAATATTCATAAGTATCGTGAGGCAGTAATTGTAGGATATAATATACTGTAAAATATAGATATAGAGACAGTGATAATGCTACTGTATTTGCACCTTGGAATATATATATATATATATATATATATATATATATATATATGTGTGTGTGTGTGTGTGTGTGTGTGTGTGTGTGTGTGTGTGTGAGTACATTTACACTTACACTTATTTCTTTCTTATTATCCATGTTGATACATGCCCTTCATATAAGACATATCCAATTAGATGAGTAATATGTACTCATTCAATGACTGAACGATTACTGAAAGAAAAGCTTAACCCTTTCCGTGACGCGAGAGTATATATGCCGTCAAACTTTTGCGTCGGTACACTGTTCTATGAGTATATATGCCGTCATAACTTCTATGCCATATTATGCAGTTATGGTATGCTATAAGCTTGCTGCGATGGTATAGCGACAAAGACAATGCTGCATTCTAATATGCAAGACCTGTCACATGATCTAACTTTGATTTGTTAATGAGATATTTAGTAAAATCTTATGCAACAAACGCTGTACAACAACTCCCTTAGTCTCAGCCTTCAGACCTCTACTCCACTTACTTATCTGGGCTGTCAGTCAAATTCACACGTGATAATCGCCTCAGGTCTGTAATCTACCGACAAAAGATGCCGTGTTT
>BOPN01005774.1:30000-40000 GCA_017312705.2 Penaeus japonicus | reverse complement strand
CTAAATTTGAGACACACAAAGCAAAGGATTGTTTAGCATTTTTTGTAATACATTTGAAGCTGAAATTTCAAAGCGTACACATGGTGATATGCACTTCAAATGTCATTACAAGTATTAGAATATAAATACGTACAAACAAAACATTACCGTTTATAGTAATTAGCAAACTCCCAGAAACTCATTTCAACAAATAACGAATAAATACCTTTGTAGAAAAGCAAATAACAAAATACAGGCAGTTTGTTAGTAAAATAGTATACCTGAATTCCTCACAGAATGGGAAATCGTGTTCTCCGTGGGCGAGCAACGTGAATATGCTCAAGACATATTTTAAAATTTCAAAGTAAATTTCCTTGCAATTATCGTCGTTAGATGTTGGGCTTCTTGTGGCAGATGATACAAAGAAAAATAGAAACCGGCCAGCATGGACTAGATGGAATAACACAATGCGTTTAAATGACACGGTTTATTTCAGAATTTTGAATTAAAAATGATGTAATTGCAGTAATGATGATAACAGTAGTAAGGGCAATTTCAATAATGATTTCAATTATCACACTATAGGTTGGCCTCTTCCCTGTGCTAGAACAAATGAAAGGGATAAGATGCGATACAATGCGGATAATTTATAAAAGGGAAAACAATGATCCTAGTATAAACGGAGGCATTCAAGATTTGCAATGAACAATTGTAGCTCCCTCCGTTTCCATAATTTCACCATTGCACTTAATGGGTTGAGAAAAAATTGGAACAATAAAGATAAGGTGATAAGAATCAGCATGTAATAGTTATGATAGCAAATAATACTTAGTGTGAAAAGACATTTAATAATCATTTGCAAATCAGGGTGAAATCGCTTTTTTTTCGCCAGGTGCGTGCATATAGCGAGATATGTTGATAAGTATTCGGTGTGGTGATCGGTTTTAAAAGTATTTTCATTTCTTGAGTCTCGACGGCAGGTGATTGATATATGATTGGATAACCAATGCAATCTGCCAACGGTCAAAAGACACGAAGGTTTTTGTAACTTGCTATTGGTATTTGCAAAACCCGAATTTTTTATTGCTGAATAATTATTATCAATGTTATTGTTATCAACGTTATCGACATTATATTTTCAGTACGCTCATCAACAGTCAGAATTAACATCAATAAAAAAAATCATAAGTGTCAACATGATATTTATCCTCATATATTAAGAACAGCATAACAAATGCAGGTCCTCAGTAACTCAACAGATTACACAACACTAGAAACAAAATCCTTGGAAAAACACCATGAATTATTCGGAATATTAAAAAATACCGTCGGCATGTGAAACAGACACAGATATGGATGGTGAAGAAAGTGAAGAGGATAGCAACATAGCCAAAATTATCATTGTATTCCTCTCCCTCCCTTCATCCATTGAAATAATTGTCATCATTAGTCTTTAGCATGTGCCATTCGTAGTTATTGAAACATTATCTGTCGTAATTCAGTTTAATGTCTTAAAATATATTTCGACCTGAAAATATAAATGCTTTTGTGAAATCAAAATATATGTCGAAACAATTCAAGAAATGACATCGTACTCATGTTATCACGAGATAAAGTAAAGTTGTTCCTTGCAGAAACAATATCAAAAATATAAAATCCCATGAAATATACTCAATAATTGAAATACAATAAGCCTTACATTAACCAGCAAATCATAAAAGAATAGTAAATCACATATGAATCCATTCAAATCTGACAAGCAGATATATATATATATAAAATTGCCAACTTTACTTATAGAATAAAAAATAAAACAAGGAAATATACATAGAAACAGTATATATGGTATCATTGCATCTTGATTATGAAAATCAAATATTTTGAAATAAACTTACATTAATGCGTCTCTTGCATCTAACCAGTAGAATTAATTTTGGATCAAAGCAAAAAGAGGTTATAAATTAGTGTGACAACGTTGACTAAGGGGGCCAAACGAACTTTAAGGCAACTTTCTACATTTTAGCAATAATAATAAATGCCTCGAAGGAAATAAGTTTATTTATACCTTGTATGCTACTTACCTTTCATTCAGAGAATCAGTTTATATATTGGCATACTGCATCCTGGGAAGAGGTGGTCTTTAAAGAAGGAAATTCCATAAGCCAAGTCTGGCTGACCACATCATTCTCCTTGCGGCCAGCCGCTCCCACAATGAACTGTGTTTACAAAGGAGCATCGAGATGCGCCAACATTCAAGAACTAACCATGAATATACCACCAAAATAGATATATACTTAAACATACTTCAAATTAATCTAAAAAATAAGAAATCTGTTACATTCACATGGTGCAAGCCGCTCTTCGAAGCTATAAAGCATATCTATCTGTTTAAGGAAGAATGAAACAACAAAAGGGAGAGAAAGAGAGAGAGAGGGGGGGGAGAGAGAGAGAGAGAGAGAGAGAGAGAGAGAGAGAGAGAGAGAGAGAGAGAGAGAGAGAGAGAGAGAGAGAGAGAGAGAGAGAATTAGAAAGGGGAAAAGGGGGGGGGGGGGGGGGTGAATCACAGCTTGAGTAATTTGGCTTTCAAATGATAATGGGAAATGTTCTTTCCTACTTTTAACATGAGAATATCCTTATTTTTACACGAAAGGTCAAAACTAAATTTCCTAAAACAGAATGATAATAATAAAAAATGATGATATAAATAGCAACAAGTATATGGTAATGAATAATGAAATGAAAAATAACTAACAATAATTACTACAGTATCACATTAGGTTCCTCCTGATAGCTTCATGTTGAACAATTTGCAGCCTCAACTCGGCAATCAATCAGTCAGTTAGCTTTGTATAAGGCTTTACTAGTCAGAATACAAAGCTATTAAGTAGCAAGTTTGTAGCGTTATGTTTTGCTCTATGTTTAGTCACTTAAGCTTTCCATAATCCTTCTATATTGGTGGATTTTTCGTCCAAATATTTTTCCAGTATTTTCACTTTGCGCCTCGTGTTCCTCCCGCCTTCCGCCTCTCTTTTCTTGATATCCATTCAGGCTGGCGGTATTTTGAACTGTGATTTTTGGCTTTCCTCTTTTATTTTTCTCCTCTTTTGTTTCTTTATTCAATCGTTTTTAAAGGACCTAAACTAACCGATGTTTTTTTTTTTTTTTTTTTTTTTTTTTTTTTTTTTTTTTTTTTTTTTTTTTTTGTATTCAGTTTCTTTCATTTCATCTGGGGATTTGGTGAATGGAATGAAAGAATCATTTGAAGTATGCTGTTCGTTATTTGATCTTTTTCAGTTTGGTCTGGCCCTTTCTCTTGTTATTTTACTGAAGTAAAACTAAACGACGGGAAAGTAAAAAAAAATCAATAGAAGAGGACACACACACACACATATATACCCACAAACACACAAACAAACACACATACACACACAAACTAACACACACACACACAAACACATATACCCACAAACACAAAAACAAACAAACACTCACACACACACTCACACAAACACATATACCCACAAACACAAAAACAAACAAACACTCACACACACACACACAAACTAACACACACACACACACACAAACTAACACACACAAACACGCTCGCACACACATCTACGTATCTTAAAGCTATGAATTAAATATTCTTTAGGTTTTCTCTGCCACCCAAATTTATTCCATTAATTTCACATACTATACAATGCAGAGGTACTATATGTGGCAATTGCAACAAAAAGTTTGCAAAATACAGCTTCTTCCATTGTTCGTGAAATGCAATAACAACTCTGAAAAAGCACAAGCCCCGAGTCAAAATGGCTTGTAAAAGCTCGTCTTAACATACTGTGAGTATGCCAAGTTCCTAATTGTGAGTAGCAGCTCACTGTGTTAGCATTTCAGGTCTAGTATGTTTCTGTCTTTTGAAGAATTGTGCTACTTTTAAAGTTTTGTTCGGAAACCAAGAAACTGTCCAAATGCCCGGAAACGGAGTAAATAGTTGGTAATCAGGATAAAAGTTGGTCCCTATTTTTTGCTATTCCTGTGGTTTGCAGAGAATGGTTAGACCTGCTTCTATCTGAATGATGTAATAGGTATAACAAAATATGAATTAAAGTATTTTGTTTAATATCAAAATTTACCGGGGGGGGGGGGGGGGGTGATATATATGACTAGAAAGTTAAGAACAGTTTTATGCTATGTGTATTTGCAATCATAAATCACGTGCCAGGAATCCGGAATGAGCAACTAGTTTTATAAATAGACTACCTTTGATCTAAAAGGAAATGATTCTCGCAATAAAGCAATGGCGGAATTATATGTTAATCATTTTTTTTATCGATTGAATTATTTATCGGGAAGAATGCTGTGGATAGGTGGAGAGAGAGATATAGAGATAGAGGAAGGGGATCAGAGAGAAAGAGAAAGAGGGAGAAAGAGGTGGGAAAAGAAAGAGAAAGAGAGAGGGAGTTTATATTACTACTGCTTCTAATGGTAGTAATAATAATAAGACGAATAATAATTTTTATAATGATAATAATAATAGTGAAGATATTAATGAAATAATGATGACAGTGAACAAAAGCAATGGTAATATTCCCATTGAAAATTTCTATACCCGAGTTAATGACCAAGAAGCTGCGTCTACCAAGGTACGTTTTACACGTCGGTCCTCTCAGGAAGCAAATCCTGTTTATTTTCTACAATTTGCTTCATCCGCTCCCATAGGTCTATGCGAGAAGCTTTCAAGGTGATGAGCGGAGATACAGTAATGTAATGCTCCGTCCACTCATGAAATAAAAGATCCTTTCGGAAAAGGCAGCGCAATTACACTTATTGACTTACTATTGAATTGCGTTGAGTGCGTAGCAACTGTGCCCGTGTTCTAGAATTTCCGTTACAGGAGTGTCTTTTTAAGCTTACGACTGCCTTTTGTTCCATTATTCTTTTAGATGTTGATGGATTTAGAGGGTAAATCACTGGTTTTAAGGTCTTATCAAATAAGCTTGGCATCTGTCTTTATTTGTCGGTGATGTCTAAATGCATGCATAAATATGTACATATGTATTTGTATACATACATACTTACATATGCACAAGCACACTCAAAAGAAGATGAAGAAAAGAAAAGAAAAAAAAAAAAGACGAAAAGAAAAGAAGAAAAAAAATATATATATCTGTGTATATGTGACTGTATTTGTATATATGTGTGTGTGTTTGTGTGATGGTATAGAGATGTTCTAGTTACCCACACATAATAAATAAAGGGTGGTGTGAAACACGGTAGCTAAATAATAATAATATATTATAACTCAAGATATATAACATTATTTACAACAAAAGGGCACGATATATACACGCAAGGGAAGCTAAGCCTATCAAGATCTAAGCTATAGTTATATCGAGAACACTAGGGAAACATTGACAATGCACAGTATGTGAATTAAGTCACTAAGGCACTAGACCATTATCTACCTGGAATCAAAGGGAGAGTAGGACCTCTCGACTCGAAGTCTGAACATTCTGAGGCGAGAATGCTGGGTAACTTCGAGGGCAGAGATGACCTCTCCTCATTGGATAAAATGCGAATTGACTCGACTTGATTGGCCGACGGGGATTAGGGCACGGTTCGATGCCCTGCCTTCCAAGCGACTCCAAGTAGGCACTCAGGGTTGTTCTGGGATTGGACACATTGGGTTGGTCAGATCATGTGAGGTACACACACATGCAGAGACATCGTATCTGATATTATTTCATAATTTCTTTCATATGAATTCTGTATCTTGTTCATATACAATTAAGACTTTGATATATAAATACACATATATATATATATATATATATATATATATATATATATATATATATATATATAAAATGTATGTAAGTATCATCATCATCATCAGCCTGTATCATTCCACTGCGGGATGTAGGCCTCTCAATCTTTTCCAATTATTCCGGTCTTGTGTCCTCTGATTCCAGTTTACTCCTGCAAATTTCACGATTTCATCCCGCCATCTAGTCATTGATCTTGCCCTTGGTCTTATTGTATCGGGTATTTCCCATACTGTTGTTTTCTTTGTCCACCTGTTGTCCTGTCTACGATATATATGTCCAGCCCATTGCCACTTTTTCTTCTTAATGCTCTTGAGTATATCCTCTACCTATGTTTGTTGCCTGGTCCATGTGGCTCTTTTCTTGTCTCTTAAGCTAACTCCTAGCATAAGCCTTTCCATTCCTCTTTGAGCACATAATAATTTCCTCTTGAGTGCCTTGGTCGGAGTCCATGTTTCAGACCCATAGGTCATGACGGGGAGGACACATTGGTCAAAAATCTTTCTCTTTAGACATAGTGGCAGACGACCTCGTAATATATTACTATGTGTACCGAAGACACTCCAACCTAACCTAATTCGCCGTTTTATCTCGGTATCGCAGTATGTACTCGTCATGATGAGTTGCCCTAGGTATATCTACTCACTGCTTCTAGTACCTCGCCCTGTATTTATATTTGCTTAACTGGGTATCGACTGTTGAACATGACTTTAGTCTTTTTCATGTTCATTTTAAGGCCAATCTTCAGACTTTACCAATTTTAATCGCTTAGTAATTGTTGTAGTTCATCTGCTGACTCGCCAAAAAGAACAATGTCATCTGCAAATCTTGAATTGTTTAAGTCCTCATTCCCTATTCTAATCCCTTTCTCCTTCCAATCTAACTTCTTGAATACTTCCTCTAAGCAAGTTGTAAACAGCTTCGGTGAGATGGTGTCACCCTGCCTAGCTGGTTTCTGCATGGATTTTGATAGTCGCTGTACCATCTTTATATATATCCTCTAATAATCTGCAATATATTTCCTCTACTACTTTTTTACATCTAGTACTGCAGATATCTGTACCGAATCGAATACCTTTTCATAATCTACGAATACCATACACAGGGGCTTCCTTTATTCGTTTGTTTTCTCTTTTATTTGGGCTAGTGTGTGGATATGGTCTGTAGTTGAGAATCCGCTGTGGAACCCTGTCTGTTCCCTGGGTTGTTTTGAATCTAATGTATTGGTGATATGGGCTGTGATGATTTTTGTGAACAGTTTATAGATTACTGAAAGGAGGGTTATAGGTCGGTAATTCTTTAAGACTTTTGTGTCCTGCTTTTTGTGTATTATGATTATTATTGCGTATTTTCCAGGATTTCGACGCTTAGACATCTGTTAAAAAGATTGGCCACTTTTACTGCCGCAATCTCTACAGATCTACACTAATGCCGTCTTCACCTGGTGTTTTTCCTCTTTTCATGCCTTTTAGTGCCCTATTTACTTCCTCTACCGTAATGTTTGGAACATCTCCAATGGTTGTGCTTGTCTCTGTACGTGGTTGATCGTTTGAGTGGTATAAGTCGCGATAGAAGTCTTCTATTACTTTGATAATTTCATTTTTATTGTATGTCACCTCTCCATTAGGTTTCTTTACTGCATACATTTGGTTTTTCCCTATTCCGAGCCTCCTCTTTGTTGCCTTAAAACTGGTGCCGGCAAGCAGAGCTTCATATATTTTTCTTATGTTAAATTTGTGTACATCCTCTTTTTTCTTCTTGCTTATTGTCTTAGTCAGCTCTGCTGATTCTATCTTGTTTCTGATTGATGTTATTTTCATGTCCCTATGCTGTTTCATAAGCTTTTTTGTCTCTACGGATCGCTTACTGAACTTTTCTTTTTTGTCTTTACCCCCTACTTTAAGTGCAGCTTTCTTTACCCTCTCTGGACGGGTGGTACACTACGATATCGCGCATTCAAGGCCCATTCGCTGGGTGACGTCATACGGTGTCGTTTATTTAACTGATTTAGGCCTATGCGTTCGAGAGCCCTGGCATTGTAACATGCAAGGCTGGAATGCCCCCGTCGTGACTGGGTTAAATGGGATATTGTGGGACTTTTTTGAAGTTAGAAGACTAGGTGAAGAACAGAAATTACTAAATGAGGGTCACTTACTATATTGGAGAGGTAAACTCCTGGATAGCAAACAAGAATTAGGAGTAGGTTTCTTATTTCACAATCGCCTCGAAAATAATATTAGGGAATTCTACAGTGTGAGCAAAAGAGTAGTTTCTGTAATACTGAAACTAAACAACAGATATAATCTAAAAATTATCCAAGTATACACTCCTACCGGCAGTCATAGTGATGAGGAGAGGGAGAGCTTTTATGAAGCTACCGATTGAGCAAAAACTCATTTTACCGTGATTATGGCGGATTTTAATGCCAAGATAGGAATGAGAGAAGATGGAGAAACCTCGGTTGGGAAACACGGAATAGGCACCAGAAATGAGAGAGGGCATAGGCTAATAGAATTCACTGAAGCTCGATCCCTTAAGATTATGAATACATTCGTCGAAAAGAGACCCGGGAGGAAATGAACATGGAAATCAACCTCCGGCATTAAAAACGAAATTGCCTTCATAATTACCAATAGGTGCGATATTGTACAAGACGTAACAGTTATCATTAAGTAAATGTCGGTAGCGACCATAGACTGGTCAGAAGTATAGTAAAATTACAGCTAAGAAGGGAACGAAATAAGCTCATACAGAAACCTCTTGTTAATCTAACTAACATTAAGAATAGGACAATGGAATTCAGTATTAACATACGAAACAAATACTCAGCTCTCGAAGATCTTGATATAGACCTAATGAACGACCAATTCAGTGAGATATTAATAAATGAAAGTTCCTCAAGCAGTGTCAAAAGATCATATTCTGTTCTCAGAGTCCTTACATTGTATGTGCACAAATTCATCATCTTTAGGCGGCCTGGGTCTAACCAGATATTTTTAGCACCCTCTGCTCCGGAACGATCCTGATTGCCGCCGTGACCAGGGACTCCTTCGCTTCTGGGGAATGAGGGCCATTTTTTTGACTGGGAAATCATATTTAAGAGGGATGGGGCCTGATACCCCTACCTACCGGCCTTAACTGTGCATGGTGGGGGGAGTAATTTTAGTCAGGAGGCTACCTTTATTCTCCAGTAACACGTTTGAGTTAGTCTCGCGTGTTATTAGATCTTAGTATCCCCTGATCTATCTCATTACCTTTCGGTCTACTCTCGTGAGAATGGACATTTGTTTATATACACGAGCAGGGCTTATGCAAAAATGCATGCTTACATGTTTATGCGCGCTCCCATGCCCTCACTTATGTACGTTCCTATAAATATATTGTGCCCGTGCTTGCACAGCGTAGATGCATATAAATATACAATTATGCAATTATGCACTCTAAGCGGATATCTATATCTATCTTTATATATGTATATATATGCATATATATACATATATATATTTATATATATATAAATATTGTGTGTATATATATACATATACACATAATTATGTATATGTATATCTTCTTTTTCTCAGCCTATCCCTATTCGGGATCGCCGTTTTTTATGAGCTTTCTCCAAGTACTCCTATTTTATACTATTGCTATATCATCAATGGTCTTTTCCTTCAAGTCCCTTTTTATGCAATCTTTCCATCTGGTTTTCGGTATACCCTTTCTTCTATTCCCTTCTACTTCCATTTCCAGAACCTCTCTCCCAACATGTTCTTCACCCTCCCTTCTCTTTACATGGCCAAACCACCTCAGCCTAGACTCTTGGATTTTCTTTGAGACTTCCCCCTACTTTGGCTGTTCCTCTGATATATTCATTTCTGATCCTATCTTTCCTGGTAACTCCTGACATCCACCTAAGCATTTTCATCTTTGCCACATCTAACTTTCTTTCTTCTTTCTGTTTAAGAGGTGCTGTTTCCAGGCTGTAGGTTAAGGCTGGTCTAACTACGGTTTTGTGTACCTTTCCTTTAAGTTTAACTGGCACTCTTTTATCGCAAATGACCCCTGACACCTTCCTCCAGTTGTTCCATCCACACTGAATTCTATGAGTAACTTCCCTTTCCATCCCTGTACTTTCATCTACCATAGACCCAAGGTATTTAAAAGTATTTGTTCTTTTCAACCTATTTCCA
>BOPN01005774.1:12500-20000 GCA_017312705.2 Penaeus japonicus | reverse complement strand
AAAAGTTAAACTTTTTTTATAACTATTCGCCTCCATGGCTGCAGCTATATTTGTTAGCCCAGGGCGGTAAAAGTTGCCGCTAAGAAAGAATGTAAGAAGAGGTATCGGAAGCAGAAAGAGAGAAGGAAGACAGGAGTGATTAAAACAGAACAGCAGAGCACACAGCTCTGACGTAAAGCCCGTCGGCTAGAAGCAGGTGTATTATCAGGCCACCCCAATAAACGGCTAATGTGGAGAAACGGCTTTGTCATCTCCCCAGTATTTACCTGTTGACATATATATATATATATATATATATGTTTGTATATAATAGTATAAACTTACATATGCAGATGATATTCAAAGGAAATGACAGCAAACAGAAAATTAAAGTATAATTGGTTATGATATTGTTACGCAAAGACCCTTCGGTTAAGAGAAATCTTCTCTCGTTCCGATTCATCTCCCTTCTTGGCATGTTACAAAAATTTCGAACTCACGAGGTTTCAGTCATTTCCATGGCCCGTTGGAGTAAGAAACTCCTTATCCCTCAGGACTGCCACGAGGAGAAGGTTCCCTCTCGAGCTCACATCTTGCGAGACTCTCGGAAGAGGGGCCTCCTTTTCCTGATTATGCACGTTCCTTCTTACAGTTGGCTCCCGTTAGGTTTTGATTTTCTGAAGGAGCGGCTCCTCAGACACGTAAAAACAGTTGGTTAGATCCAGCCAACTGATTTTAAAAGTTAAACCTTTTCATATCTATTTGCCTCCATGGCTGCAGCTATATTTGTTAGCCCAGGGCGGTAAAAGTTACCGCTAAGAAAGAATGTAAGGAGAGGTATCGGAGGCAGAAAGAGAGAAGGAAGACAGGAGTGATTAAAACAGAACAGCAGAGCACACAGCTCTGACCTAAAGCCCGTCGGCTGGAGGCAAGTGTATTATCGGGCCACCCCAATAAACGGCTAATGTGGAGAAACGGCTTTGTCATCTTTGTCATCTACCTGTTGACACTTTGTCCTCAACGTCTGTGATCGGAAGCATATATACTATATATATATATATATATATATATATATATATATATATATATATATATATTATATATATGTATATATAAATATATATATATATATATATATATATATATATATATATATATATATATATATATATGTATAATATATATATATATATATATATATATATATATATATATATATATATATATATGTATACATATATATATATATATATATATATATTATTATTACATATGTTGGTTATTGCTGAGCATATGTATACATATATATGTGTGTGTGTGTGTGTGTGTTTATGTATATGTATGCGTGTATGTATATACATATATGTGTGTGTGTGCGTATGCGTGTGTGTATGTATGTGTGTGTGTGTGTGAGTGTGTGTGTGTGTGTTGTGTATATGTGTTTGTGTGTGTGTGTGTTTGTGTGTGTGTATGTGTTTAAGTTTATATATCAAATAATATAATAATACACACATATATATATATATATATATATATATATATATATATATATATATATATATATATATATAATAATTACTATTATTACACAAATAATACACATATATATATATATATATATATATATATATACATATATATATATATATATATATATATATATATACATATATATATATATATATATATATATATATATATATATATAGTAATTTATATATATATATATATATATATATATATATATATATATATATATCTATATATATATATATATATATATATATATATATATATATATATATATATATATTATATATATGTATATATAAATATATATATATATATATATATATATATATATATATATATATATATATATATATATGTATAATATATATATATATATATATATATATATATATATATATATATATATATATATGTATACATATATATATATATATATATATATATTATTATTACATATGTTGGTTATTGCTGAGCATATGTATACATATATATGTGTGTGTGTGTGTGTGTGTTTATGTATATGTATGCGTGTATGTATATACATATATGTGTGTGTGTGCGTATGCGTGTGTGTATGTATGTGTGTGTGTGTGTGAGTGTGTGTGTGTGTGTTGTGTATATGTGTTTGTGTGTGTGTGTGTTTGTGTGTGTGTATGTGTTTAAGTGTATGTGAATATGTGTATCTATTTATGTAAGCCCTTGTGTTTAACTAATATGACTGAAGAAAATAACTTCGCTGCTCGCTACACACAGATCCTAGGTCCTCCCCGGGCACAGATCTGTGACAAGAGGCCATAGAGCCGAGTCACCACCAGAGCCGAATCTGAAACAGCCGCTGTGAGATGTGAACGGACCGACGACACCGTAATACCCTTAATTGGCAGGAGGTTTTGTGCCTTTGTTGCTGAGACGATGATAGGAATAGGGAGAGATACGTAGGAATAGGATGGATGGAGTCGGGGACGGAGAGAAAGAACGAGAGAGAGAGAAAGAAAAAAAGAAAAAGAACGAAATAGAAAGAGAGAAAGTGAAAGAGCGAGAGAGATTTTTTTGTTTTCATCAATTTATTACGCTCATAGAGCGACAGGCCTTATACATTAATTAGTACATTATCATATACATAGTACTCGTGTCACGCATGACACGTTGGTATGTGCAGTGAGGCTGTACATGAAGGTAAAATAAATAATAAATAAACTGAAAATACAAAGATGAGTGTTTCCAGAGTCAAACTTTAGCACCCACCAATGTGAGGGTGTTGGGCCAAAACAGTGTCTAAATTACTGTCAGCTAGCAGGAATTGGCATATATGTATTAAATCCTGGCTCCAGGGCAGCAAGTCTCTCACCGAGGGGCACTCGAGGCAGTAGTGGTGGAGGCTGCTGGGCGTTGGGACGGTCACACAGCTTGCAGGTTGAGTAGTGGGAGAGCTGCCCCCTGCCCCCGAGACCTGCCTCAGTGGCCTGTACCCCAGTCGAAGCCAGGCAGACACAATATTGTGTCTGCAAACCATAAGTCCGTGTCGGCAATACCTCGGAGGAGTGAGACAGAAATGGTCGTAATGTTGTATTGATACACTCTGGGCGCACTCAGCATCCACGTGGTGGAGAGTAGGGAGAAGAGCGGCAGAGTGTATGATCCGCTTGTAGCAAGGAAGGGAGGGTGTGGCATAGTGAGGCAGCGGCAATTCGCAGGCACTTTTAGCGAGGAGGTCCACCCTGTCGTTGGCAGCTATGCCCACATGGGAGGGAATCCATAAAAATATAATGGCGATGTTAGTGTTCTGGGCTGTAACTAACGTGTTGAAGGATCTGGTGGATGATTGAGCGATGTAAAGCAGGTTGTGGGGATGAGATGGCTTAAAGGGTTGACTGGGAGTCACACATCACTGCACCATATACTCGTCGCTGACAGATGAAGTTGACAGCCAGCAGGAGTGCCTGTAGCTCGCAGTACGTTGAGCTGGAAGAGTTAGGTATTCAAGACACACCCAGCCTTCTTCTGGCTGGTCCACATCAGGAGAGTAGATGGCGCAACCTGCACTGCCATCTCGTTGCACGGACCCATCCACATAGATATTGATAAAGTGGCAGGGATGGAGGAGGAGAGTGTGGCAATGTGCTCCAGAGCAAGTTGTTTCTGGAGAGGCGGAGGGTCTGTCTTGAGGGCGTGAAGGTGACTTGAGGCTGAGGAATCCTCCAGGGAGGTGGCCCATGATCAACCTCAGCCACAGGGACATCAAGATCAAGACGCTGCAGGGTGGAGGTCACTATGTTGACAAGGGTGCGAACGCCAGGACGAAGAGGAGGACGGGGCGCAACCGGATCAAGTGAGGTTCTCAGGACATGAGCATAGTGTGGAGCAGTATGGGGAGAGAGCAGACACTTAACGCTGATGCAGGAAACGTTAAGTACGTATTCTCTCCACAACTGAAGGAAGGTTCAGTTCAGTCAACATGTTCACTATTCTAGTGGAGGTGGGACACCCAAGAATGTACCTCGCAGCACTTTATTCTGGAATTTTTCTTATGGGGCTGTAAGGTGGTCTGAGAAAGCTGACTGAGGGCTGGAGAGAGATAGTCTATGACTGACCGGATGAATGCAATGTAGATGGTCTTAGCTAAGGGAATGGAGACACCAGCGACATTGTTGGTAAGCCACTTGAAGGGGAGAAAGCGTCGTTCTAGACGGTGGATGAGATCTTGATGATAGGGATGACGCGCTGCCGAGCAGGTATGGTTGAGATGTGCACTGGCGTTCCCAGGTACATGTACTGTGTGCAGGGACAACACTGTGTCCTACAGTGAATACAGGGAGTGTTCTTGGGGCCCCGGGAGAGAACACTCTACTTTTTATCTGGGGAGAGGACAAGGGCCGCAGCAGACGATTCATAGAACGATTGAAGGAAGCGCTGAAGATCGGCAGCAGAGGTGGAATGCGGCCACTGCACGCCACTGGCGTAGCAGGTGACAGTTGTGCCGAGAGTTTCGGGAAGAAGAGTCAGCAAGCGGCATCAGTACATTGAATAAGAAGGGGACTTAAAACCTCTCCCTTGTGGAGTACCAAGTTCGAACTCCTTGTACTCACTACATGCGCCTTTAAAAATCACACGTGAGGTCCTGTTGCTGAGATAACCACGGATCCACTGAAGAAGATTTCCTTGGACACCAAAATCAACTAGCTGGTCAAGAATAACCTCTCTGTTGGCAATGTCAAAGGCACTCTTGAGGTCAAGAAATGCTACCACACTGGTGCGGGAGAGGCGGGCGTACAAGTCCATCAGGCAGTGGTGGGTACTCCTCTGTGGCAGGAAACCATACAGTCAAGGGAGATAAATTGTCTTGGAGTCGGAACATGAGGTTGGGTGAGTGAATATACGCTAAGCACTTTATACAGAAACAGGGAGGTCAATGAGATTGGCCTGAACTTCTGTTTGTACCAGGCTTGGGGATGGGCAACAGTACTTAAAGTCCACGTGCAAGGGGCACATAACCCCTGATGAAGCAAAGATTGTACAACTGCAGCAAAGGATTACCAGGGACTTTGACGAGGAGGCGGAGGACTTGGTAGGTGACACCATCATCCCCGGGTGCTGCTGACTTACCCTGGCGAGAGCACGGCGAGTCTGTCTTCTGTGACAATGTTGTCATCTTCATCCGCTCGTAGTAATGCAGTCATTAGGCGCAAACTGCGAGCGTTCCTGTGGGTGGAGAGAGGCTCTTGAATATGAATGGGTAGATTGCGCGTCTGCGCCTGGTCAGACCAGGTATTTATCAAGTCCTGTGCATATTGGGCTGGGCTGTGGTGGAAGCCTGGGGGTTTCTTGATGAAGACTCCTCTGTTAATCAAATGCCACATGGAGCCGACACTGGTCTGATGATTTATGCTATCAGTATACTTCCTCCAAGACCAGCATGAACACACTGCTGAAGACCAACGAGATCATCTCTGGACGCCTGGTACCAGGAGGAGAGCAGGTGTTGGTTGCCTCTGGAAAGCTGCCATTCATCTCCACTGTCTTCCTTTCTGCTGAAGAATACGTTGATCCAGCGTCCAGGCCTGGGTCTCAAGGTGTCTTTTAGTATGTGGTCGTGTCACATAACAGGTGTAAAAATTGTGTGTTTGGTCAACCAAAGTGGAGTATAGTCTGTCAGGTGACTGGAAATCAAATGTTGACAGAAGACTGATGTAGGAGACATAGTTCAGGCAGTACTTCGGAGGGATAGTGATGCGGAGGCGAGTCTGAGGAAGGGAAGGTCCAACTGGCAGTGTATACTGAAGGCCAAGAGCGATGTGGTCAGAGAAGAGAGCCTGGATGGAGAAACACTTGACTTGGCATTTCCGCCACCAAGCCGGAAGTGATGATAAAGGCACAAGCGTGCCTCCTCGATGTGTGGCGCCCCAGTGGGCCAGTGAGTGAGGTGGTGGCGACGGATATATTCAAGAAGAGTAATCCACTACGGTTCGGTGTGGGGGAGAGATCACCTAAGGCAGTGGTGGCAGCATTAAAGTCACCCATATAAACTATGCCATGAGAAGGAGCAGTAGGGAGAGCAGGGAGGTTGATCCTTCCAGGTGCAGAGTAGACGCGAGAGCTCAGGCTCATCACTCCACAGTGACTTCAAATAGCTGGAATGTCATGTCGTTATCAGTAGAGTAGCGCAGGGAGTATGGGTTATTGAAGAATGAATGTAGAAGCTCACATGAGGCTGCTTCAAGTAATGGACATAAGGGATGTAGCATGGGAGTGGAGGAGCATCTTCCCCGGGCATGTGGCCGCCTATAAAAGCTTTTTGGATGAATATAACATGTGGATGGTGGTGACCTATGTATGTCTTGAGTGAAGCAAGCTTTGAGTAAGTCCTCATTCCACAGGCGTTCCAGGAGATAATGTGAAGCTGCATCCTGCTAGTGAAGTTCGTGTCTAGGTGTACAGGAGACTGGTGGGGACGATGATTAGAGGCAGTACCACTCTGAGGTGTGATTCGTGGTAGCTTCTTGAAAAGGTGGTTACAAATTTATTCGTAACCAGCAGCGAGGTATTCCATTTTCTCGGAGAAGGTGGTAACAGTTGCAATGATGGTTTGGTTGGAGTCGACGAGGTGGCGAGGGTGCGTTTCAGTGGTAGCTTGCTGGGCCAAGCCAGACCTCTCGATGTGAGACTCAATAGCATCAAAACGTGCTGTGATTGCTGCGCATCGTGCTGTCAAGCTGGAAACGGCCTCACGAAGGGCAGCAGATTTGTGGTGACTCAGTCTGCAGAAGCTGGAGGCAGTGAGGCAGCGCCCGTTGGAAGTTGTGGTAGTGGTGGCGGTGGTGGTGGTGGTAATGGCTGGGAGGGGTGGGCAGTGTGCGAGGCAGCAGATGGGGAGCGTTTGGCACAGCCGTGCCACACACTCACTCCAGGTTGCGGACAGCGAGGGCATTTCCACATCGTTGTGTCTGGGGTGGGGGGTATGACTGCTCCGATGTAGAATTAGCATCAGTGGTGGTGGGCTGCTGGGGATTGCGGTGTGGGCAGGTGCGGGAAGAGTGAGTCGGAACACCCAGCCACACTTGTCGGAGGAGGCAGAACAGTACCGGGAGATATGTCCAATTCCCCTGCTAACACCTCAGCACCCGGCTGTTCATCTTTCATCCTTCTAAACTCACTGGGTGGAAGGCAAGGAAGGAAGCTGAAGCAGAATGTTGGTGCAGGGTTCAAAGGCCTTGCAAGGATGACGAGCCTGCTGATGGGTGTGCCATGTTGGTAAAGCGACGTGCTGTGTATATGCCAGGAAGCTCCTTGGCTAGTGACGGGTCCATGCCGACAGGGTACCGGGTGATAAGATACGTAGGGGAATTTTTCTTCGGGTCTGTCAATCGAGTCTTGACATCAAGCTCAAGGACAAAAACTCCCCTTCTGTGGCTCTTTGTATGATGTCAGCACGCCTTCGTGAGATGTATACAAAACGGGAGGTGACAGCTGACATTTTCACCTCAGCCAATT
>BOPN01005773.1:57500-65000 GCA_017312705.2 Penaeus japonicus | reverse complement strand
ATGTTAAAAAAATCCCTGAACACGAAGCTATGATTATAAGTTACAATTATATTTCTAAAGACCGTTGTCCGTCTCGCTTTTCGTGTAATCATATTCTTACAAAATGATACATAAAACCAAGTCAGAAATAAGTGAATGCGTGATGTAAAGTGACCTGAAGGCTTAACGTTCATACCTATAATCTCTATACAAAATATCGACTAAGGATCACAAACTCCCTAAACTTCTCAAGACTATGATTATTATGTAAACGTTCTGAGGTCATTTGCAGGTAAATATACCGCTCATTACCTACCTCACTTATTTGTTTTCAGAATACGGGTATATTCCCATTAATATCTGTTGTTAACTAAGTCTAATATATTGATTCAATCTACCTTTAGATTATCTCACGACTTCAAAGAGAGTCTCTAAAATATTTATGCATATAGTGCTCACAAAACCTGGCAGCGTGCGGACGGGAAGTACTGTAGCAGCATGAAGCTTGATGTCTCAGCACTGTCGACCGACCGTGCTGAGAACAACGCACGGAACTCTACAGGGTGATTCAGAAACATGGATATACAGAGAGAATATTATTTTTGTTTGTTTACATAGGAGCCTCTGGTGGAAATGGTAAAACGTAGCTTAAACCTTATATATATATATATATATATATATATATATATATATATATATATATATATATATATATATTTCAAGTTCGCGACGAAACGGAAAAAAAATCCAAAACGCAAACCCGAAAGGTATTCAGGTTTGCGCAATTATCAAAAGAACTTCTGAATCGGATTCTGATTAATTGTTTTATAAATGTGATGACTCATATTCTATCAGAGTCTCTTCTTTGTTTTTGTGTGCATGGCGCCCATTTCTCATAGGATCGTTCCCTGATGTAATGTGTGTGAAGAATAACACTTGATTGATATAAATAAAAAACGTATTATTCACATATACCATTAACCGCAAGAAATCTCATAACATGACTCTAGCACTATAACTGCCATCATTATTATTAATCGACTATATTATCATTTTTTGCGATCACCATTATCGTAATTACTGACACTAATATTAACAACATTTTTACCGCAAATCATATATTACATTTCTTAAAAGAAGCAAAATAGAAAAAGAAAGAAATAAAAAAAAAAACATGAGTTATGATTTGCAAGTGAAATCATAACCCAGAATTGTCTTAAATATCTTTGTACATCTAGATCCCTTCACATTATCAAAGTGTAATCTCCTTTACTTATCACCCTGTTTACATTTCCATCACCTGTTACTTTATTTACATATATAGCTTCCCCCTGCCTTCCATGCGACGGAAAACATATGCACGGATGCATGGCTCATGTCCTGTACGTTTTGTTCCAACTCGCCCGTGCAATCCAAGGTCAAACATGAAATTACGTGCGTTTGCTAACTTAGCTCCTAACTTAGGTAATTATCAGCGTCCTCAGCCGTCAGAATATGACAGATTCTGAGATGTTTAGATTTTACGATATCATTTCCGGTTGTTTGATTCCCGAGTTCCGCTTCGCTCCCGCACGAGAGGTAGCTGAGTGACCTCTGTGTAACTCACACTGTACCGTCTAGGGACTCCTTTTATGGCTTTTGGAAGAGGAAATGAGGGAGGTAATGAGTGGCCAAGTTCTCGGATAGTTGTTCGAAGCGTAAACCGGATCTACTGTGAGTCATTGCGCAATTGTTGTTATGATTGTTGCGATCAAAATCATCCGATATCAATTTTGTTTAATTGATTCATCATTTCTTTACTTACGTTTTTTTTTTATTATTACATTTGTACAATGGCTTGTTGAACGGTGTCCTCGCCATGTTTTGCATCTTGATGAATCAATGGTGGACATTTAATTGCTGTTTTTTTATCGTTATATGTCTAAATGGTGATGGATATATTCTCCCCAAAAGGACGTGGCAGTTCGCTCGGACATCCCCATTAAGAAGATGGAAATATACATGAATAATTCGTTGTGTTTTTCCTTAATGAAGAGATTCACCTTTGCGATGCACAGACAAGCGTCAATAGTGTATGTGTGTGTTTGTATCTATTTATCTATCTATATAAATTAATAGATACTTACGCACACACACACACACACACACACACACACATACATACACACACACACACACACACACACACACACACACACATATATATATATATATATATACATATATATATATATATATATATATATATATATTCCCATACGTTTACCCAACTATCCATCGTCCTACGTGTCCAATAATTCTCCCACTTTTCCTAGTCTTGTATCTCATGCATCTCCTACCATCCCCCTCTGGCCTAGCAACAGGCATCGTCTCGTAAAACATTCCGTGTAAGAGACCATTACGTGACCTAATACAAGCGCTGTAATGTTAGTTCAAGACTCACGCTGAAATACCTGTCTGGATACCCACGGATACCTGTGTCTGCACCCTGCACGAACGCGGTCATGTCGAGCCTTCTTATCTGGAGTCGCTTTCCTTTACGACTTTCCTTGGTGCTCACGGGCGTGTTCCGTTTCTTTTTAAGGGTTTAGACGCAGTTTTTTTTCCCCCCCGATCTTCGGGGGTTATGCAATTGAAGAAGATTGAGGGGGAGGGGGAGGGGGAAGGGGGAGGGGGGGGAGGGAGAGGGAGAGGGAGAGGGGGAGGAGGAGGGGGGGAGGGAGAGGGAGACGGAGAGAGAGAGGGAGAGGGAGAGGGAGAGGGGAGGAGGGGGAGGGGGAGGGGGAGGAGGAGGGGGAGGGGGAAGGGGGGGAGGGGGAGGAGGAGGAGGATGGATAAGGAAACTATTATTGCCAAATATCACTTTTACTTCCTTTGTCCTGCGTCTTGACAGTTCTTCCTATACGGTAATCTGTATTTATTCCTTATTTGTATGAAATAAAACTTGTCCCATTATTGCTGTTATTTTCAATACTTGTGGTTATCCTTACATTGTTTTTTATTCGTTTATGATTGGTTCGTTCACAGCTCCGTACCCTTGCCTTGAACCGTTGGGGATAAGAAGCTTTTTGACAAATAATATTGGAACTGATATTGGTATTACTATTATTATTGTTATTATCATCAGTATTATCATTATTATATTCTATGTTGCTGTTATTGTGTGTATAAATGTTATTGTCAACATTGTTAATGTTGTTATTCTTGTTTTGTTATTGTTGTTATCCTCATTATTATCATTATTGTTATCATCAATGTTATTATTTTATGATCAATATTATAATTATTGTTATCATTATTTTAATCATTTTTATTATAATTGTTATCACCAATGATATCATCACTGCTATCATTATTGCTTTCGTTATCATTATAGTCATTATCATTATTGTTATAATTATCATCACTTGCATTATTAATGCTATTGTTATTATCATGATTATTATTTTTATTATTATAATCGTAATCATTATAGATACTCTCACTATTTATTACCCTTATTAGCATAATCATAATCATCATAACCATTATCATCATTACCATCACCACTATCAAGATAAGTAATATCCAAATTTCATTAAATCCAAACTTCGATAAAGATATGATGAAGAGAGAATTAATTCAACAAGTCTCTATGACAAACAAACAAATGACATCTACCTGCTGTTAACGGTCGGTGTTCGGCAGTTATGTGTCAATCATCCTCCTTATAGACTCCGGAAAAAAAATATATATATATATATATATATATATATATATATATATATATATATATATATATATTAGTAAGGACAAACACGCAATTCCAGAGAAAACAACACTTCCGCATCATGTTATGAAAGAAATGATATCAAGTTTTCAATGTGGTGATTTTTCTTATTCCCCCTTTTTTTCCCTTTCTTTTAACGAGGTCCTGATGATTCCTTGAAGGTCATCTTGAGTCCTCCTTCGAGATCGCGTGTGGGTCGTGACAATCAGATTTTTTTTTTTTTTTTTTTTTTTTTTCGTTAGTGGTTTTCGACTTTCTTGGTGATACGAGATTTTGCTCCTCGGACGGGTCACTGTGTATGTCAACACATGTGCTACTTCCAGGTGTATTTTTTCTTAAGAAGGGTTGTGGGTTTTGTGTTTTCTCTCTCTCTCTCTCTCTTTCTCTTTCTCTCTTTTCTCTCTCTCTCTCTCTCTCTCTCTCTCTCTCTCTCTCTCTCTCTCTCTTTCTCTCTGTATCTTTCTCTCTCTCTCTCTCTCTCTCTCTCTCTCTCTCTCTCTCTCTCTCTCTCTCTCTCTCTCTCTCTCTCTTTCTCTCTTTATCTTTCTCTTTCTCTCTCTCTCTCTCTCTCTCTCTCTCTCTCTCTCTCTCTCTCTCTCTCTCTCTCTCTCTCTCTCTCTCTCTCTCTCTCTCTCTCTCTCTCTCTCTCTCTCTCTCTCTCTCTCTCTCTCTCTCTCTCTCTCTTTCTCTCTTTCTCTCTTTATCTTTCTCCCTCTCTCTCTATCTCTCTCTCTCTCTAGGGTTCTCTGTTTCGTTCCTTCATATATATGTATCGTGTATTAAACACTGGTGGTTTATTGGACGTGTTTGGGGAAGACGGACAGGTAAGACTGAAGTGAATTTTTCACAGAAATCGGGACCAGACGCTCGTGAATAGAATTTGACTTAATAAGAATTCCCTATAAAGATATGAAAGGTGTTTACAACGATTTTATTAGAATTTATGTGAGCGAACACACACACACACACACACACACACGCACATATACCCATACACACATACTCATACACACACACACACACACACACACACAACCACACACGTAACCACACACGCAAACCCACTTTACATAATTTTGACTTAACAAAAAAAAAAAAAAAAAAAAATCCTAAAAAAAGTGACATTACTTGACCTGGCTGAGCCTCATATTTACAGTGAACATGACAAAGCTATATGCCTAGTATGATATAACTCTGATAATCTCAGCTACGTAAGATTAGGGATTAGTATATACATCAACAGATTCCTTTGAGATTAAACGCTTGTTTTGAAAGCTATTAATAACTCTGAGAGGAATGTTATGGTTAATCTCTGATAGCATAGAATCTTTGGAAATCCCCCTCATATTATGGGTTATATTTGGCTTGTCGAATAACATCACGTGAATTAGGAACTTTATCTCTCAAGGCCGAATCAACTCTCAGTATATTAAAGGGACACAAAGCTCCATATTACTTTTCTCTCTCTCTCTCTCTCTCTGTCTCTCTCTCTCTCTCTTTCTCTCTATCTCTCTCTCTCTCTCTCTCTCTCTCTCTCTCTCTTTCTTTCTCTCTCTCTCTCTCTCTCTCTCTCTCTCTCTCTCTCTTACACACACGTGTTGTATGTGCTACGTAACTGCTATTTATATATGGTGATCTATGTTACCCTTATTTTTGTTATCATTGTTATCATTATTATTATTACCTTTATCATCATTAGAATCATTATCATTACTATAATCATTATTCTCATCATAATTATTATCGTTATAATCATCCTAATGATTATTATCATTATAATCATCCTAATGATTATTATCATCATAATCATCCTAATGATTATCATCATTATAATCATCATAATCATTACTATTATTATTATTATTGTCATTATCATCATCATAATTATTTTTAATACCATCATCAATACCACTATCACCACTACTATCATCAACAATATCACAATCATAGTTATCATCATAATAAATCACATCATTACCATAGATAAAGCAATCGTCATTAGCATTAATAATATCATCATCATCATCATCTCTAAATCTATATTCTGGTATTTCATTGATGTTGATATTGGTTGAAATGAGAATATTTTAAAATGCTAATGTTATTGATGTTATATTTGAGTTATCATTATCATTGTTGTTAAGGTCATTGTTGTCATCAGTATCATAATAATTATCGTCCTTGTTATCATCAGAATGATAGTAATGATAATGATAATGAAGAGGATAATAATGATAATCATCATAATAATAAAATAAATGATAATGAAGAGGCTAATAATGATAAACATAATAATACTGATAATCATAATCATAATAAAAAAAAATGAAAATCATAATGATAATGACAACACGACTTCTCCTTTTTATCACTATTTTTACTACTGTCAATGTTGCCATAAACACTTTGCCATTGAAGCATGATTCTAGCCTCACACACTACAATACACCCCCACCCCACCCACCCACCCACCCCCGTTAATCTGCTGTCACATGCTTCGCCACTTTTTAAAAGACACCTGTCAATCACACCCTGGTTATTCTATATATAGTGATTTTTTTTTTTCTCTTCCTCTGTTATGTTTATGGATGGACGAAATTATATATACATACATATATATATTTTTTTTTTCTTTCTTTCTTTCTTTTTTTTTTTTTTTTCTTTTTTTTTTTTTTTTTCTTTTTTATAACTATATAAAATAATGGAAGAAAAAAAGAGCAAGTATCTTTAGCTGATAGAAAATTACACTTGTCTTAATAATAGTAATGCTAATGATAATAATAATGATAATAATAATGATCATGATTATGAATAATAATGATAATACTAATGATAATAATGATAATAACAATGATAATGATGATAATAATGATAATGATAATGATAATGATAATAATGATGATAATGATAATGATAAATAATGATGATCATAATAATGAATGATAATAACATTATTGATAAAAAGACAACGAAAAAGATTATTCTGCATGATAGACAGATGTTAAAGAATAGAAATAATGAAAAAAAAAATCAATAAATAAAAAGACCCCGCAAAAACATCGATAAAATATGATAAAAGAAAAAGTGAACGGGGATGTTCCTTGTTGCACCGGGCAGCGTACACCTCCATTGCATAGTTGCAAGCTTTGAGGGAAGTAACTACATGTTTCTTTCCTATTCTATCTCTGTTTCTCTCTCTCTCTTTCTCTCTCTCTCTCTCCCTCTCTCTCCCTCTCTCCCTCTCGTAATGTCTTTCGCTTTTTTTTTTTTTTTACGTAAGTCCCGTAATGACACGTTCTGGGACCACCATCACTACCATTCACTTTCTCTAATTTGCTGGACGGTTCCAGCTGTCCATTACCGGATTAAACACAGGGTGTGGAAGCGCAATAGACGTCAATCTGCCGCCCATTGCCGCCATGATTTACTGCAAGCACACACGCAACCCGCAGTTCCTCTTCAGCTTGGACTAGGACTTGAAGGACCCCTCCTACAGGTAGTTCTTCATAAGGAAAATATCGATTATCAACAGGGCTTTCAATAGTTGACAAGGAGGACTTCAAGAAACTCATTACATATGTCTATATTTTAACCAAGTTTAGTCTTCGTAATTGGCTTTTGCAAATTTGAGTTTGTTTAGATAAGCGCCTTTAGTTATGATTACCATTCAAAGTAAAGAATATGTTCTATATTTGCTAGATCATATTCGAGTCCAAATATATATATATCGTGAAAACAACTGATTACCCAAA
>BOPN01005773.1:32500-35000 GCA_017312705.2 Penaeus japonicus | reverse complement strand
CTTTAGGCCTAGTCTTAATAATAATCATATTCCATGATATGAATTTGATTGTGCGTCTCTCTCTCTCTCTCTCTCTCTCTCTCTCTCTCTCTCTCTCTATATATATAATATATATATATATATATATATATATATATATATATATATATATATATATATATGTATATATACATATATATGTATATATGTATATATATATATATATATATATATATATATATATATATATATATATACACACACATATATATATATATATGTATATATATATATATATATATATATATATATATATATACATATATATATGCTATTTATTTATCTTTTTTTCTTTTTTTCTTTTTTTTTTTTTTTTTTTTTTGGGGGGGGGGGGGGGGGCAATCTAGACTTCATCCTATTATAATCTTTAATGGCAACGCTTTTTTATTTCACATAAGACACTAACATTATAATTACAGGTTCTGTCACAGGGGGCAGCCTTAAAAGTACACTTAATCATTTAGAAAATTCAATCTAGATTTGTTCCGCTTCTAGCACAGTCCCCTCGGACAGTGTGTCGAATACCCGTTGTCTTTCAGTCAGGTCTGGCGTTGTTTGGCACAGATTTCAGTACTGGCACCCACTGTACTCGCCTGCTGTTTAAAAGTTTTAATTGCTTCAAGTAGGTCCTGTGCATTCATATTTCCTAGGCGGAGTTGTGATGGGTTTAAATAGCCCTGGTTTATATAGAAATAATGTATATATATATATATATATATATATATATATATATATATACATATATATATATATATATATATATATATATATATATATATGTATATAAATATATATATATGTATATAAATATATATATATATATATATATATATATATATATATATATATATATATATATATATATATTTATATATATAAATATATATATATATATATATATATATATATATATATATATATATATATATATGTTTATTTATATATATATATATATATATATATATATAAATATATATGTATATACATATATATATATATATATATATATATATATATATATATATATATATATATATATATATATATATATATATATATATATATATATATATATATATATGTCTGTGTGTGTGTGTGTGTATTTATCTATATATCAATCATTTTATTTATGCATATCTATATTTATATCTATATCTATAACTATCTATCTATATCTATCTATCTATCTATCTATCTATGCATGTATGTAATACACACACACACACACACACACACACACACACACACACACACACACACACACACACACACACACACACCACACACACACACATATATATATATATATATATATATATATATATATATATATATATATATATATATAATAAGATAATGAGCATAAGCATACATGGTTTTAGTACACGGACGGCAATTGGTAGAGAGATCACTATGGCGAAATCCAACATCCATTGAAAACCTAGACATGTTGCCACAAAACATAAATCCCCAGAATTTACCGAGAAGAACAATTTCCCTAGAATATCCCTAGATATGGAGGACTGAGGAGCGTGACTTTAGAGATGGGGAAATATAGGGAAAACGCTGAATATAGAATCGTAAAATACACGGACGGATTGGAAAGTCCACTATTTAGATTTATTTAGATTTCTTTATGATAATTTAGATGAGAACACTTCAAGGTTAAGTTACATGCTTTAAAGGGTGAATCTGAGAGGGTCCTCATACCATCCTGTTATCAATATAAATCAACTTCCTTCATAATGATAAGAATTACACGAACAACGAAATGATAAGAGATCATGTTAGTTAACGTCTATTGTATGCAATAATAACAATAGTAATATCATTTCAGTACTTTACAAAATAGTATAGTAAACGTCGAATTTCTTTAACAATCTGTTATGAATTCGCTTTTCACAACATTTTGTCACGTGAAAAACGAGAAAAATCATCACTTAACACTTTACAGTATGATTTTATAAACAGTCGTAAACCGGTATTCGATGGACAGATCAACGATTTTTTTTTTTTTTTTTTTTTTTTTTTTTTACGGGTTTTCATTCGGGTATATATTGTTGGATATATAGTACATGGCGTTTTTTTTCTTGTGGCCAAAGGTGATCGTTCTCATGTCATCTTCTTAAGGAGTGATTCACTATTACGAAATGAAAGAGAATGGTAGTAATGTTGATGATGATATTACTAGTAATGATGCTAATGGTAGTGATAGCAGGTGTTAATGACAACGATGTTGCAAGTATATATGTAATTTGTACTCAGGTTATTGAAATTAAAAAATGGTTTGAATAGCGATTTTGCGATAGAAATAAATGTAACATGTATTATCGCATTTCACTTTCTCTTCAGATCATACAGAAAAAAAAGACATCCCATGGACCCCCCCCCCCCCACCGTTATTTCACCTTTTCCATTTTATCCGTATTCAGAAGATCCCATTTATGAATTCCTATCACTA
>BOPN01005773.1:0-5000 GCA_017312705.2 Penaeus japonicus | reverse complement strand
GGGAAGGGTGGAGGGTGGAGGTTGGGGTGGGGTGGGGTGGGGTGGGGTGGAGGGGGGGGGCGGGATGGGGGGCACTCAGGGAGAAGAGGGAGGAGGCGAGGGGGGGGACACTCAGGGAGAAGAGGGAGGAGGGGAGGGGGGGCATTCAGGGAGAAGAGGGAGGAGGGGAGGGGGGGCACTCAGGGAGAGGAGGGAGGAGGGGAGGGGGGGCACGGGAGAGGAGGGAGGAGGGGGAGGGGGGCAATTCTAGGGAGAAGAGGGAGGAGGGGAGGGGGGGCACTCAGGGAGAGGAGGGAGGAGGGGAGGGGGGGGGCACTCAGGGAGAAGAGGGAGGAGGGGAGGGGGGGCACTCAGGGAGAAGAGGGAGGAGGGGAGGGGGGGCAGTCAGGGAGAAGAGGGAGGAGGGAAGGGAGGAAGGGAGGAGACAGGGAGTGGGAGAGGGAGTGAATGGAAAGGAGTTGAAAAGGGAGGGGAAGGAGGGAGGGAGACAGTGAGTGGGGAAGGGTGGGATGAAGGGAAGGGATGGGAGGTAGACAGGGAGTGAAAGAGAGAGTTGGAGAGGAAGGGAAAGGAGTAGGAATGGGAGGTAGAGGGAGAGGGAAAAGAGTGGGAATGAGAAGGAAAGGAATGGGAATGAGAGGGAGAAAGGGAGGGAGTGAGAGAGGGAGAGGGAAGGAGGGAGGGCGGGAGAGAGGGAAAGAAGGATGGGGAAGGGAAGGGAGTGGAAATGGGAAAGAGAGAGAGAGAAAAAGGGGTGAGAATAGGATAGAAGGAGGAGGAATAAGATGAGAGACGAGGGGAGGGAAGAGGGAGACGGGCAGGGAAAGGAAAGGAACTGAGAGAAGGAACAGAAAGAAACAGAGTGAGGGAGCAGAGAAGGAAGAGAAGGGAACAGGGAGAGTATGTCATAAGAAAAAAAGAGAAAAAAATGGCGATAATATTTTTCACAACACATTTTATAACCTGCTGCCAAGGTCCGTATGTACATCGCCGTTATTCGAGTCAACTCTTAGCAAAGGATTACTCACGGTCAGCCTTAATGGTTTCCAGAGTCATCTGCTGAGTTGAATAATGGATCTTTGGTTAAATGGTATTATGAATGTTTTCCGTTTTTTTTTTTTTTTTTATATCTACCTATCTAGAGAAAGAGAGAGAGAGAGAGAGAGAGAGAGAGAGAGAGAGAGAGAGAGAGAGAGAGAGAGAGAGAGAGAGAGAGAGAGAGAGAGAGAGAGAGAGAGAGAGAAAACAAACACAACACACAGACGCACATACACACACACACACACACAGAGAAAGAAAGAGAGAGAGAGAGAGAGAGAGCGAAAGAGAGATAGAGAGAGAAAACACAAAGACAACACACACACACACACATACAGAGAGAGAGAGAGAGAGAGAGAGAGAGAGAGAGAGAGAGAGAGAGAGAGAGAGAGAGAGAGGGAGAGAGAGAGAGAGAGAGTAAAGAAGGGGGGGGGGTGACAAGAAAGAGAGAAAGTTCCCACAAAAAAAACTGCCTCTTGCTCTGTAATTTACGTCTCTTGGTTTTCGCTTAGATGGTTTGAAAAATGTATATCTCAAGCCTGTATGTGTGTCTGCGTTTCTTTGCCTGTGTGTTTGTCTAATTTTCTCTTTCTCTCTGTCTTTATGCTCTCTCTCTCTCTCTCTCTCTCTCTCTATATATATATATATATATATATATATATATATATATACATATCTTTTTTTCTTTCTTTCTTTTTCTTTTTTCTTTCTTTCTCTCTTTCTTTTTTCTTTCTTTCTTTTCTTTCTTTTTTTCTTTCTTTCTTTCTCTCTCTTTTTTTTTCTTTCTTTCTTTCTTTCTTTTTTCTTTCTTTCTTTCTTTCTCTCCCCCTTTCTCTCTTCATCGCTGTGTGTATGTGAACATAGATATGCGAGTATATGTCTGTATATGTTTGATATGTTGTAAAATTACTAATGCTCATCATATGCTCCTAACAAATATGTGTTCATAGGTATTGATATTTCCTGTCACTTTATTATCACTGGTATTTTGGAATTCAACACGGGTTAGGGGGTGGGGGGTGGGGGGTGGGGGTGGGGTACTCGTGTTGCAATATACGCATAATTCATCAAAAATCGCGTAATGCAAATGGAGGAAATTCGACCACTTTTGTCGTATGACGTAATTAACAATTATGATTCGCTCCCGCCATATCATTTTGTCTATTACTTCCTTTATCATCATGTTTGTTTAATTCACATTATTTGACATCATGCACGTTGTGAAGTAAATATGCTATATTAATGATAAACGTCTTCGTAATGACGAGTGATCGACAATTACTATAACGGAGATATGTGACGAGAATTTTCCATTACTGACAAATATTGAAAAATTATGAAAATGATAGTACTTCCACTGCAGTTACGATAACCAATGTTTCCACCAGGCCTACTTCTTAAAAATACTATCTATTTCAATACTGCCGATGTTCCGAGTCTGAGAATGTTAAAGGCATTGAAAGAAAAACAAGATAAAAATAAAAAACATAATCAAGCACAGAGTCATGCTGAATCAGCTCAATTCACTTTATTCCTGTCATACGCTTCATCCGCCGAAGGAAATCCTTAATATGCAACCACAAAGTTGATAACACTCGAACGGAACAAACGAAGATATATATTGCTCGTTCTTATCTAAGATATTGCTCATATCCTTGGATCGACTTTGGCTAACTTGAGACCCGTGTATATCATATATGGTTATCCCGTTTTCTTATATTTTCCTTTATTTAGATTTAACTGCTTTCGTTGGCATCTTAGCGTTAAAGATGATATGATAAATGAATAGATAGATAGAGGGAGAGAGGATCATGTCATATCTCTGTCATGGACTCGTTGGCTGTTTTTCTGGATGACTCAGACGTTTTGTTTGGTATGTTTTCTAAACTATATCCTGGAGTGCCTGGCTACTATCTGTGTGATTGCAAATCATAACAGCCACTTACGCATACACATGTAAACACACACATAGACACACAGACACATACACACGGACATGTATATATATGCATACATACATATATATGTGTGTGTATATATATATGTATATATATATATATATATATATATATATATATATATATATATATATATATATATACATATATATGTGTATATATATATATATATATATATATATATATATATATATATATATATACATATACATATGTGCATATATATATATATATATATATATATATATATATATATATATATATATATATATATATATATATATATATATGTATATATATATATATATATATATACACACACACTCAAACACACCCCCAACACACACACACACACACACACACACACACATACACACACACACACACACACTCACACATATATACATACACACTTCAATACACAATACTTCCTGGCAGCAAGGAAATGCTGCATGAGGTTGGATTTCGCTCGTCTCAAATCAGTGTCATGCAGCTGCGTGAGCGGATACGTTGAGATGTCTTTGAATATTGGGGCTTTAGCACTGGTCTGAAGACTTTTGATTTTGATTTGATATTCGCCTTCAAAGTAAATTGAAATATGATGTGTTCCGATTAGGCGCGTAGGCTGTTTTTTTTTTTTTTTTTTTTTTTCTTCTTTTTTAATGACATCCGGGGCTGAAGCACTGAATCGCTCACCTCTAGCGATGCCACTGCTAATGCTGTGCTTCGAAATGGTATCGAGAGCACGTCTGAATCCCAAGGGCATTTATCTAGCATTTCAAAGTTTTCTTCCTAAAAAAAAAAAATAATACAGATATATACGTGTACACACACACACACACACACACACACACACACACACACACACACACACACACACACACACACACACACACACACACACATATATATATATATATATATATATATATATATATATATATATATATATATATATGTGTGTGTGTGTGTATATATCAATCTGAAGATGACTATTTTCTACATCATTTTGCAGAAGCAGTTGGCGACAGAAATCAGGAGTTATCCAGTAAATGATATACGCATGGAAGTCTAAATAAAGAATTCTTTAAGAACAAAACGTTTGGTTTTGTTTTCCTCGAAATCCGGCGGAAACGCCCGCATGAAGCTCAGCTGACAGTCGGGGTCAGGAAGAGAGATGCAATAAGAAGGAAAGTTACGGCAATATATATATATATATATATATATATATATATATATATATATATATATATATATATATGTGTGTGTGTGTGTGTGTGTGTGTGTGTGTGTGTGTGTGTGTGTGTGTGTGTGTGTGTGTGTGTGTGTGTGTGTGTGTGTGTGTGTGTGTGTGTGTGTGTGCCTGTGCCTGTGTGTGTGTATATGTGGACGTGCGTATATTCATATATGTGTACTTAACTGAATATACGTTCGTCAGAAAGCATATGAGAATATTCTTGGCGTGTTCGTCAACGTGAGTGTAAATAAGCAGCAGCCACGTAATCTCGAAAAAAGAGTTACCTTGAGGAAAGTAAAAGGAAATAAAAACGAAGAACACACAGCTAATGCTTTTTATGAGGACATCGTCAAAATTCCAACTCTGATAGGATTGTTGCACCGTGAATGTTGATTGTTTCCCCTTCATCGTTTGCATTCCGGGGCGATTTCTTCAGAGCTGACTTGTCTTTCCTTGCTTTCCCATCTGTTTTGTCAACAATCATTGCTTGCTTGGCTTGAAAATAGTTGTTTTGAAGGGTTGTGAAAGATTTTTTTGGTGTGTGAAAACATTAAAAAACAAGATCTATGCATATTAATAGTAGTAAGATCATTAGAACGGCACGTTCGAAATTTTATACAATAATTTCACCATGCTTAAAATATCTATATCTATCTTTCTAGAAATACACACACATACACACACACACACACACACACACGCACACACACACACACACACACACACACACACACACACACACACACACACACACACACACACACACA
>BOPN01005772.1:87500-90442 GCA_017312705.2 Penaeus japonicus | reverse complement strand
GAGGGGTCCCCATCGAAGATATTTGGTCTGACTTTCCACCCCGCATTTGAAACACTGCCCCCCCCCCCCCCCCAACACTCACACAACAACAACACCGATATGAGACGCTTTCGGTACCTAGGCCGTATAGTTTTCCTTAGGATTTATCGCCCCTTTG
Source organism: Penaeus japonicus (assembly GCA_017312705.2). Classification (NCBI taxonomy): domain Eukaryota; kingdom Metazoa; phylum Arthropoda; class Malacostraca; order Decapoda; family Penaeidae; genus Penaeus; species Penaeus japonicus. The sequence continues at coordinate 90,285 of BOPN01005772.1, read as the reverse complement.
GCCAGGTCCGAGCGCACTATCTAGGGAACTAATCTTTCGTATCTTCCGTGGACGATAGAGACTTAGAACTTATGACCGACTCTGATTTTTTAAAAATAATATAATGCAGTTATTATGTTTTAAAAATGTTTTAAATCCAAGCCCTGGGACTGACACGCCTCTAAACGATTTGCTAGCAACGTTTTTTTTTTTTTTTTTTTTTTTTTTTTTTTGGGGGGGGGGGAGGCAAATGCAAGTACAGAATGAATCGCTCGCTTCGCCTGATAGAAAGTACACATGTGTGAAGAGAGGAGATTGTTGAGTGTAGAGAGTATAGGAAGATTTGCCCTCGTGTGAGATCCCTTTTACGGCGTCAACCATTAAGGTAGAATTAGTGAATCCTTGTCCAGAAGTTTGAAAAACAACCGGTCATTCATCTTGCAGTATTAAAGCCTCGTTTTGTGACAGTTTTGATGTCCTACTTAAATGACCTCTATAGGATTTTAAAGCCTTTAAGAGGATCAACCGAAAGTAAGAAGGAAAGAGAGGGAGAGGCAAGAATCTTAAAAAAAAGAGAGAGAATATCGGTTTAAGAGGAATCTAACCCTCTATACACCAACTTCTAAAGTTCAAGGCCGTACGAGATACAGTTTCTAAATCCCTTTCGTGTATTGTGACGTCACGTAGAGCCTCGTTTTCTTTTCCTTTATTTTCTGCTCACCATGACAAGCATTTGACTCTTTAAACTGTTACTTCATGGGTTTTAATGCTGTTACATCATCCCGAAAGGAATTAAGTGGTTGGAAAAGGAGATTATATTCAAATGTTTCCTGACTGGATTTTGGATTTTGATGACAGTTATCACTGTCACTGTCTTTTTTTGTTATCGTGATTGTTATCATAATTATTAGCATAAAAATATGATCATTATTGTTTTATTTTTATGATTATTTTTCATCATTATTCTAATCATTGCTGCTATTATCAATATTGTCACATTCGTTATTAGTATGATCATTGTCATCGTTATGATTAACAATGTTCTTGGTGTCATTATCATGGTCATTATTATAGTTGCTATTATCATGTTTATACATTTCAATCATTATCACTGATTTTTATTATTAATGAAATCATTATTATCATATTTGCTATTACTATCATTATGTCATCATCATTGTTAGTATCATCATTATTATTACTATTACTATTACTATTATCATTGTCATTATAATTGTTGTAGTCATTATTATTATTACCACTATTAGTATTGTTAGTATTATGGTTACAACTTTTTTTAGTGTTATCATCATTATTATCATTAGTATTATTATTATTGTTATCATTATTATCATTGTTATTATTATTGTCGATATCATTACTATCATTATCATCATTATCTTTATTACTATCATTACTACCATTAGTGTTATCTTTGTAATTCTTATCATTGTTACCATTAGTCTTATTTTACCATCAAAAGACGACGAAAAATTTACACATTATCATGAATGACAGCCGAAGTGACAATAATATTAGTTCAAAACAAGTCAAACGAGATTCTGAACAGCAATCATAACGTTATTTTCGACAAGCAGACTACACAAAAGCTAATTCATCTCTCCTTCGGCTTCTTCCGCATGGCTACATCATAATACTTCGGACTTACTAATGATACTCTGAGTCTGAGGCATAGCATGGCAGACGCTACTCGGCAATTAACTGTCACGTCAATGTCAGAAATGGGAGAGTACGAACTAACGGTGCTTTTGAGTGCCCTAAGGCCGGGATAATGGAGATTGCCCTGCCTTCGCTTGGAAAGGAAATAAATGTCTTTGGCCATTGATGTCAAGTTGAGGTTCATTGACACCAGTGTTTTCCTGATCTGGCTTTCCTGACAAGGTGATATTAGGGTAGGTGTTGTCTCTATAGTCTATGGCAGAGTTCTTCAAGGTAAGGGTTCGCGAGCTAGTAGTCAGGGGGTACCAGGCATCTCATTAAAATGGATTGATGTGAAATAGATAGGTAAAGGATATATATATAGGAGGATATGTGTACGCATTAGTAGATAAAGTCGGTAACCAAAAAGCAAAAGCTCTTCGTACTGCGCGAAGAAACGCGTAATAAATTATTGATTATTGTGCAATATTGCCCAATAGGGGCGCGTTGGTACTACATGGAACCTGATTAGGCCGTGATGAAAAGAAATAAAAAAGGACTATTCTACATAGTTTGAAAGTAACAGTTCAATACTGAATAATACATATGTATTCAATAATACTAAATTTACGTAGTTGTAAAGATGAACTAATAATCTGTCTATAGTAATATATTTTATTTGAACAGGCATTTATTTTTACAAGGAATCTCATATGAACTTCGACTTGAATATTTTTTTTTATATATAAAGAGTTATCATCATGCCAACCAAGAGTAAACTCATATACAGCTCATATATTTTGGTATTTTTACAGCGCTGAATGCACCGAACCCACGAATATAACAACTATTCAGATACTTAAGTAAAGGCCCTGACCTCTGACTTCACTCTTAGCTAGTGGCGGGCGAAACGCGGGACACAAAGCACCTCATATCTGGGATTCCCGCGCGCGCTTAAATTTTGAAAAGGCATCAGGAAATATGGCAAGATTAATCCATAAATCTAAACATAATCATTATGTGCTAGATGTCAAAATAGGCGAAGTTTAATATTTCTACACACCAACATAAAATCTCAGTAATACGCATTGTTCTTTGCTCTTAAATGTGGACAACACTATCTTGTCAGTGTTGCCACCACTACAGA
>BOPN01005772.1:80000-82500 GCA_017312705.2 Penaeus japonicus | reverse complement strand
TTCTTATTGTGGGATTTTGTGGGAAAGGGAGGTTTATGGCTATGATTTTTATGAGGATTAGCGTTACTGTTATGTTTCTTGCTTTCTTATTCATATTTTTTTTATTCATATTACCATTGCTATCATTATAATTGTTTTCATTATGGTTGTTTTTATTACCATTGTCTTTATCACTTCTGATATTATTATTGTTGTTTTTTACTACTACTACCACTTCTATTACTACTCCTACTACTACTTCTAATGATAATGATGATTGTGATAAGGATAATGATTAAGGTGATATTAATAATGCAATTGTTATTTTCATTATTATTATTTTACTACTATCATTATCACTATCATTGGTATTGTGATAATTACTATTATCATTGTTTTTTTATAATTATCATTATCATCATGATTGTCATTATCATCATGATTGTCATTATCATCACTATTAGCATCACCATCATAATTACTACCATCATTACATTGCATTACAAGCACAGTTGTTTTAATGACAATAATAATACCAGTGACTGACTATAAGAATAGCGTAGCCGAGAAGAGCGATATTGATAAGGTTGACTTAATGGCACCAATAAGTCTGAGCAATATCCCTCCCTCTAACCAGGAGATTTGTTATTCATCTACATCGACAATTCTGAAAGAGTCGCAGCACACAGGCTTTGGATCCTGTTCCCAGTGTTAGAAGAGGACAGATTCCAATAGAAGGACAAAGGCCCTTTAGAGAACCCTCGGTAAAGGGATTATCTCTCCCCTTTGCGTGGGTGGGGCCGCCCGCCTTGATGATGTAGATACGCAGTCCAATCTCACCCCCCCCCCCCCCCCTTTTATGTTTTTCAGTTCTCGTCTTTAAAAGGTTTCCACGGCGTTATTGCACTACCTCTGTTCTGGTGCATAAAGACACAGTGGGATAAACAGGTGCAAACATTGTTAGCGCATGGTATCATGTGACACTGGTCGTACTACTTCATGACTTGATTAACAGGCTCTCTTCAGCTGCGCACATCGATGCTAAAAATAGAGTAGACGAGAGGGATGCGGTGGCTATGCGGAATCGTTTCTTCGTAAAGTGGAAACCTGAGACGCGCGGCTTGTCGGGAAGGGCACGCGGCCGAGCGGCGAAAGGCAGCTGATGCCGTGATTCATGGACCTCGGCTGCGGGGTGTGAATGACTTTATATCTAAGTCGTTTTGACATGGGAGCATCGAATTCAGAGGGACGACGGCCGTAAGGGGGAAGAAGGTGGATGCGGAAATGCAGACACGTTCAGAGGGAGATAAAGAATGGGGGCGATGAGAGGCCAGGAAAGAGAGAGAGAGAGAGAGAGAGAGAGAGAGAGAGAGAGAGAGAGAGAGAGAGAGAGAGAGAGAGATAACGAGAGAGAGAGAGAGCACAAGGCGTGATAGAAAGGTGATCTGGCCGAGAGCGACCGACAAGCGCGAAGTTGTTTGTTTGGCCTTTGGATCTCTTCACTTCCTGAGGGTCAGTTTCTTACAGCCCGATCGGCTTGCTTGGCTCAGAGGCAAGAGGAGCTTAATTAAATGGAATAGGACTAAAGAAGATGGCTAAGCTTTTGAAAAGATAAGGAAAGCAGAAGAAAAAAAGAGAGAAGGGGGGGATCAATAAGTCTCTTCTATTCGATTTATTTTATATCAGTTGTCCTTTTTTTTTCTAGCGGAAAGGTGATTTACAGGATATTTCACTTCTCGCCCATATCCTCGGCGACACCAGACGCCATTCCTCACTAAAAGTGACCACGAGGGGGAGCGATATCGTTAGGGAGGGTCAAGGAAGTTCTTTTGAGATTCAGACAAATAATTGATAACTATTTCATCCAATGAATAAAAAGGGGGATTAGATTGGTTTTATGAATACGTGTCACTACCTTATGGATAAAATTCGAAAGGAAGAACACATCACACCCTGCCCTCTCTTATGTATTATATATTGCCTTCTCTCATCGGTCGAATGAGGGTATAATTTGAGACACGTAGGTGTCAATTTATTCAGGAAAACAAGGATTGTCCCATGTTACAATCGTCCAGTAAACACACACACACAAACACAAACACTTAAACATGAACTTCGCACACAAACACGTACACACACACACACACACACACACACACACACACACACACACACACACACACACACACACACACACACACACACACACACACACACACACACACACACACACACACAGACACACACACACACACACACACACACACACCTCTTAAACATGAACTTCGCATACAAACACACACACACACACTCAACAACAACAACCTTATTTCTGATATAACGCCTACGCCAGCTCTTCCTCGTGTAATCTGCATTATCAAGCGCCTCTCCTTTCCCCTTTCCTTGAAATTCCTTCCTTTCCTCGTACGTACATGCCCTTTGTACACAGCCATTGTGACGAAGAATGACATGGAAAAGGAAAGAGGTACGAGTGAGGTTCTGGAGAGAGAGAGAGAGAGAG
>BOPN01005772.1:37500-65000 GCA_017312705.2 Penaeus japonicus | reverse complement strand
CGATCTCTTAATCTTCTGCACTGCTTCTTCGTTCCTATACATTGCATGATTATTATTATACATTCTTCTGCATTGCATAAATATTGATTTACACTGCTTTCTTATTCTTCTGCATAGCTTCATCATTTCAAGATATTGTATTTCACATTCTTCTACATTGCTTGATTATTGATTCACATTGCTTTCTTATTCTTCTACCTTCCTTCTCCTTACTTTTACACTGCCTTCCACACTTGAAAACATCTACTGCACCTAACATGTAGTTTGTTTGAGTTGGTTTACCCTTCTTATTGTTATTTTTGTTGGTATGTGGATTATATTGATGATTATAAAAATACTGACAATGGCAATTGGCATGACTAGTTTTAAGTACATATTATATGTAACTGTAGAAATTATACTTCATTTCTCCTTTCCAAAACAATCATCACTATATATGAAAAGCAAAATGATAGACATTACACTGATTGAACAGTCATAATACCAACAAACTTAGCTGAAAACAATCCCAACCAAACTCTTCGGAATTCAAAAAGGGAGCGGGGATCCCCACGCCCTAAAGCAACCCACGCACGCCCAACACTATTCCTGCGGCGCCCCACGCGTCGTCTAACGCCAGCACGACGGATTCTCACCCAGCCACTCCATTGCAGTACTGCCCGTGTCTTCCCCAGCCACCTCTGCCTCCCGAGCTGGCCGCCTCGCGAACCACCAACCCTTCAGCGAAGAAGAACCAGAACTCGAGCGCCAAGCTGGGACCGGTGGCGGCGAGCTGGGCCACCTCCCCGCAGATCCCCAAGGTGGGGGAGAGGCTGGCCAACTGGAGCTACCCGACGCCGTCCGCCTCCTGGCCCAAGCGCAAGGGCGCGCCCGACGCATACGCCTACGAGGTGAGGGGCAGTGATTGGTTGGCAGACTCGTTGCAAAAGGTTGGGATTGCATCATTGGTTGTGGGATTTACTGCTTGATGTTGGGGATATTTGATGGTGATTTATTGTTCAATATATTCTAATATTTGGTTGTTTAATTGCAATATGCCAGCAATTAGTAAATTATTGTTTGATTAAATGCAAAGAATCAATGAATGATATTTAGTTGTTTGATTAACTTCAGAATGTTAGATATTAGTATTTGATTCAAAATTAATGATACGAATCACGTGATTATTTAATGACGTGATTAATTGAGACGAGTAGGACATTAACATTCATTTGCATGATTGATTCTGTACCTGCAAGTGAAAAGGCAAATCTGATTGTATGATTAATGATAGGATCATCAATCATCTTCGAGATTAGGCAGTAGCGAACATTGAGTTGTTTAATTGATGACAGAAGTGGCAGAAAGCTTTAAGGTACAACATGCGAGGAGTAAATATTTGAGTGTGATGAAAGGTAGATGCAACTCACCCCTGCCAAGTTGGAAAAGGGTGTTTTATTGTGATTTTGAGTGCAAAGAATTATGCCTTTTTTTTTAGGATTATAAGAAACTGGTTGCCATTAATGGTTGGATTATTGATGAAGAATGTAACCCGTGACTTTTGTCTAGATTTAGGTTAGCTTGTGGTATTTAGAAAAGAAAGTCTAACAAATTATTGCAATCAAATATTTTTTTAGAAGATTTTTTAAAGAATTGAAATGATATACCACTTTTGATGTACAATTGTAAGATTCATTTGCTGTTAACTGAAACAGCTGTACCTCCAATTGATTAACAAAGTCAATATTTCAGTTAGTTCCTAGACGTGTGAATGCAGCCTTTAATCACCGTACAAACATTGCGTAGGAAATACATGATAAATCCTTGTTAATACTTCCCCTTCTCCGTTTGTTAAACAACAAAAATAGTTTTTAATGTTTTAAGAATCAAAGAGAACAACAGAATGTTAAAACTATATATTGTACATATTACTTATTAACCGTCTCATTATTTACATCCAATCTTCCTTATATTTCTTTTCAGACACAAACCAAAGACGACAACGAGGGTACACCAACCGTCACGGACACGGCCAGTGTGAAACGAAAGAGTCTAGGAAAAATGTTCAAGAACGGAACAAAATCGGAAAAGAAAACGAAGCGCGCAAAGAAAGAAGCGAAAATGGGAAGCAGCGAGAAAGCCAAAGGGGGAAACTTAACCAAAGAAGAAGAGAAGCAAAGCGTGTGGGAGAGTGTCCTGAGGAAGCCAAAAGGAGCAGGGGAAGAATACGTGGATATTGAGAGCGAGGTGATGAAAATTGATGAGAGTAATGGCCGTAAAAAGATCGGGTCCGAAGAAGGAGTAGCCGAGGAAGAGCTAGAGAAAAGAAGGATGAGTGTAGATCCAGCGGATGGAAATGAGGAGGAGGAGAAGAGACAAGAGATAATGGAGAGAGAATCCGAGAAAGAAAGCAGTGATAGTAACGAGAAAATTTACGACGAATCAGAAGAAACGACCCAGAGCGAGGGAGATAATTTGGATGAAAACAATACAAAGGAACCTGAAGAAACAGTAAGTGAAGATAAACCAGAAGAAAAGGCCAACAACAGAGAAGTATCGGAGGATGAATTTTACGAATCAGTACCTGAATTTCTTAAGGAAACAGAGAGGAAAGAGACAGATATATCAGATGATTATAACGAAGGAGGAAAGAGCAATGAAGACATTGTCGAGTATGCGAACGATGGTAAAGAAAGGGAACTAAACGAAGACATAATAGAAGAGACAAGGGAAGAAGAGGAAAACACAGAAGTTAAAGATAGATTATTTGTGAAAGAAGAAACGGAACAAGAGAAGGGAGAGAGTGGAATAGATGAACAGAACGAAATGGAGTTCACAATAGACGAAGAGAAGGCAGAGATAAGAGATGACAAAGCAAGGGATGAAGAAAAAAGTGATGAAGAAAAGACGGAGGACAAGAAGATAGATGGAGAATCTGAGGAAATAGTAAAAACAGACATAGAGGGGAGCAAAGTATATGCAAAAGAGGAAGAGGAGGTGAACAAAGTATATGGAGAAGCAGTTCAAGACAAAATCCTTGATAAAGAGAAAGAAGACGAGAATAAACAAGGAGAAGAAAACAAGGCTATTATAGAGATTATAAAAGATAACAAATCAGATACGGATGGAAATCAAAATAACGAAGAAGATCTAGAAGGAGAAAGATATCAAACTGAAGGACATGAAGAGGAAGGAGAGACAGAAGAGACAAACAGTGTCGTAATTGACGAGGCAGAAGAAGAGAACAAAGACGAAGACAAAGAAACGAGCGTGGGAAGTTCAGACGAAAAGGAGGAAGTACGATACGTCGTCGAGAAAATTTTCGGCGCGAGAAGATGTGAACTGGTGATCCACGTGAACGGAGTAAACGGAGAAGAAGAAAAGGGCGGTGCGATTGAATGTAGTGAGACCAAACTTTTTATTGAGTCAAGTACGAAGAAGACAGACGAAGAAGATGGGGAGAGAACGGAAGGAGAAGAAGGGGGGAATCAGCAGCACCAAATAGCACTAACGGAAATAGACTTGAGAAAAGAAGACGATGTCGATGGAAGTAGTGAAGTAATAACAGAGATAACAAGGGAAGAGACAGCAACAACGACAATCTATGAAAATAAGATAGAAGTCCCACATTCCGCTTTGAAAACTGAAGCAGTTGAGGAGGAAGAGATAAATGACATAGCTAGTGAAGATTCCAACGAAACAGTTGAGGAAGGAGAAACAGAGTCGACGGAAAATAAGTACACAAATGTGGAAGATACAATAACAGAAACAAAGGAGAAAGAGGGAGTTGTAGATATGACAAACACGACAGTGTGGAGGGAAGAAATAAAAAAGCGCGAAGTGAAAGAAGAGGAACATGCTACTTTCTTGAAGGAAGGAGGGAGTGAGACAACGGAGGATTTCGAAGATGCATTGGCAGAGATCGATGACGATTTTCCTTCAAAGACAAAGAATCCTGAACCCATACAGGAACTGGAAGACGACGACGACGAAGTTGAAGAATCGGTGATTAGCGAAGAGGTAATCATCCACGAGGGGTGGACTGACATCGTTATTGAGCAAAAGCCCAAGGAAGAAAGCCAGAAGCCAGAAGATATTGCAGAAAATACTGGCCAATGGGGCCTGGAGTGGGTGCAGAGAAGGAGGTCCTTCGAGAATCAGACCTTCAGTGTACTGGTGGAAGAAGAGGTGGGAGCGGAGAGGAACGAGGATACAGTTACGGAAATATCGGTCTCTGTTAAAGAAGGGGAGAGCAAAAAAGAGGAACAGGAGGAGGCCGGGTGGACTTTAGTAAATCTTAAACCTGATGGAACAACGGGGCCAAAGGAAGCCGGAAGTAGTTACAAAGATGAGGGTAAAGATAATGACAAGAACGAGATGCTAAATGCAACTAAAAAGTTGGGAAATGTTGAAACTCAAAACAAGACAGAAGGCATCATCAGTGGAGAGCCATACAACACTATGAAAGAGTATACATCTGATAGCAGCAAAGCCGAAGATGAACCAGAAAGTACAGAGAGCACAGGCTATGTCTCAGCTGAAGACAGGACAGAAAGCATTTTGTCTGAGGAATTAGATAGCATCAGGACAGAAAAGATCAAATTGACAGCAGTCAGAGAACAACAAACTGTCAGGATTGGAGGAATACGATTTATCAGAATTGACGATGAACTAGAAAGCTCAGAAAGCACTGATTATACTTCGGCCGAAGAAAGAATGGGAAGCACATTGACTGAAGAACCAGACAGTAGAAGTCCATTCACTGAAAAGCAAGAGGATAGCATTATTGAGGAATCAGAAAGTAACGCTGAAGAGCCGGAGAGCAGTATGGCTGACGAACCAGAGAGCACGGCCGATGAACCTGAAAGTAGTATGGCTGAAGAACCAGAAAGCAGTATGGCTGACGAACCAGAAAGTAGTATGGCTGAGGAACCAGAGAGCAGTATGGCTGAAGAACCAGAAAGCAGTTTGGCTGAAGAACCAGAAAGCAGTTTGGCTGAAGAACCAGAGAGCAGTATGGCTGAAGAACCAGAAAGCAGTATGGCTGAGGAACCAGAGAGCAGTTTGGCTGAAGAACCAGAAAGCAGTTTGGCTGATGAGCCAGAAAGTATGGCCGATGAACTAGAAAACATAGCTGAAGAGCCAGAGAGCAGTATGGATGAAGATCTAGAAAATAACATTTTTCAAGAAGCAAATGCCGGCTTTGTCCAAGACGCAGAAATCACGGCGAATGATGAATCAAAAAGCACAGTGCCTGAAATTAGCTTTATACAAAATCAGAAAAACATTGTCGAAAGACAAACTAGAAAATCTGATAGATCCGATTTAAACGCAGTGGAAAACTCAGAAATCAACAAATTTGGAGAAATAGAATTCGGCAAAGCGAGAGATCCAGAAATGACCTCAGTCGAAGAAGCAGAAACAGAAAGTAACAAATTTGAAGAATCAAAACTCAAGGAACCAGAAGCCAGGAAAATGGAAGGATTAGTAGAGAACCAAGGTGAAGCAATCGGAGAACTAACAATCATCAAAACTGAAGAACCGAAAGTCACCGCAGTTGAAAGAACAATCAGCATAATTGAAGAAATTGAAGAAGTAGAGATCAGAACGTTCAAAGAACCATTGGTGAGCGTAGTAGAAAGACCAAATATCAACACAGTTAAACAACAAGAAATCGAAATAGTTGGAGCGCAGCAGAAGGAGTCAGCATAGTTGGAGAACCAGAAGTCAGCATAGTTAAAGGGACAGATAGCAGAAATGTTGAAGTGCCAGAAACCAGCAGTATTGAAGAACCAGGAGCAAGCAAAGCGGAACCTGAATTAGAAGTCAGCAGACATAACAGCGAAGAATCGGAAATCATTAAATCTGAAGAACAAGAAGTTGGCAAAAGTGGTGGAATAGAAACCGAGAAGCACACACAAACAGAAGTCAGCAAAAATAGAGAACATGACATCATCTTGGATAAAGGACAGGAACCCGTCTTATTTAAAGAACAAGAACTAAGGGCAATTCAAGAAGCAGATGTTGATACAGCTGATGAATTAAAAAGCAACACAGTTGAAAAGACAGAAATCAGCATAGTTGAACCAAAAATCAACATAACTGAAGATCCAGAACTTAACACAGCTGAAGAACCAGTTAAAAAGAATGAAGTCGATACAGTTGAAGAACCGGTAATCAACATAGTTCAAGAAATAGAAATGAGCCAAGTTAAAGAACTAGAAATAGAACAAACCGAAATGAGCGCAGTTGAAACAGCTAAAATTAGTGCAATTGAGGAAACAGAATTCAAGGCAGTGGAAGAACCAGACACCAGCACAGTCGAAGAACCAGAAATTAACACAACTGAAAAAGCAGAAATCAGCACATTCGAAGAACCAGATATCAGTGCAGTTGAAAAGACAGAAATCAGCGTAGCTGAAATATCAGAAATTAGCACAGAAGGAGAAACAAAAATTATTGTAACTGCAGACATCAGTACATTCGAAAAAACAGAAATTAGTGCAACTAGAGCAGCAAAAATCAGCGCAATTGAAACAGCAGAAATCAGCGCAGTAGAAGATCCAGAAATCAGTATAACTGAAAAAGCAGAAATCAGTACAGTTGAAGAACCAGAAATTATTGTAGCTGAAAAAGTAAATATCGGTACAGTCGAAGAAAAAGAAATCAGCGCAACTGAAACAGCAGAAACCAGTTCAGTCGAAGAACCAGAAGTCAGTGCAACTGAAATAACAACAATCAGTGCAACTGAAGCAGCAGAAATCAGCAAAGTCGAAGAACCAGAAATTAGTGCAACTGAAACAGCAGAAATCAATGCAACTGAAATAACAACAATCAGTGTAACTGACACAGCAAAACTCAGGGAAGTCGAAGAACCAAAAATTAGTGCAACTGAAACAGCAAAAATCAGTGCAGTCGAAGAACCAGAAATAAACTTAGCTGAGAAAGCAGACATCAGAACAGTTGAAGAACCAGGATTTAGTGCAACTGAAACAACAGAAATCAGAGCAGTCGAAGAGCCAGAAATTAGTGCAACTGAAACAACAGAAATCAGGGCAGTCGAAGAGCCAGAAATCAGTGCAACTGAAACAACAGAAATCAGAGCAGTCGAAGAGCCAGAAATTAGTGCAACAGAAACAACAGAAATCAGAGCAGTCGAAGAGCCAGACATTAGTGCAACTGAAACAGGTGAAATCAGCTCAATCGAAGAACAAGAAATAGTCATAGCTGTGAAATCAGACATCAGTACATTTGAAGAAATTTGTGCAACTGAAACAGTAAAAATCAGCGCAGTCGAAGAACCAGAAATAAATATAGCTGTGAAAGCAGACATCAGTACAGTCGAAGAACCAGAAATCAGTGTAACTGAAACAGCAGAAATCAGCCCAGTCGAAGAAGCAGGGATCAATGCAACTAAAAAGACAGAAAACAGCTCAGTTGAAGAAGAAATCGGTGAAGTTGAAAAGTTAGACATCAGCCCAGTTGAAGACTCTGATGTTGAGATCAACAGAGGTGAAGAACCAGAAATCAGTGCATTTAAGGAACCAGAAATCAGTGCATTTGAGGAACCAGAAATCAGAGCAGCTGAAAATCTAGATATTAACATAGGTGATTCAAAAAGTATTATGGTTGAAGAACAGGAAATTAGGAAACTAAATGAAACAGAAGTCGGCCGAGAGGAAGAAACAGGAAGAAGCACAGTTGAATCAGGGAGCAATAAGGATGAGGAACAGAAAATCAGTACAATTGAAGAATCACAAATCAGCACGGTTGAAGAATTTGAAATCACTCAAAATGAAGAACAAACAATCAGCAAAATCAAAGAACCAGAAATCAGCTCAGTTGACGAGCTAGATATCAACAGAATTGAAAAGTTAGATTCAGAGGTAAAAAAGAATGAAGAACCAGGATCAAGCAAAATAGGATATGATGAAACGGTTGAACTGGAAAGCCGGCAACTCGACAGGCTGGAAGTTATTAAAGCAGAAGAATTAGAGATAAGCACATTCACAGAACTAGAAATTGGCAAGGTTCAAGAAATGATTCGTAAATTTGAAGGATCAGAAATCAGCACAGACGTAGAACAAGGTGACATTAGAATGTCAGAACCAGAATTTAACAAAACTGAAGAAAAGAACTCTGAAGTTGTAGAACCACATACCAGTGAGAATATAAAATCAGAATTGTGCGAAGTTGAAGAGAAAGAAATGTTCACAGTGGAAGAATCAGAAATCAAGATGGAAATCGGTGCAGCTCAAGAGCAAGACACCACAACAACTTTGGAATCCAAAGTTGAAGAATTAAAAATCAGCAAAGATGAAGCACTGGAAATTACGAAACAAGATATATGGACAGATGAAAACTCTGAAATCAGTACAATTGATGAACTGGCAATGAACACAGAAGAAGAGCCAGAAAGTATCACGATTGAAGGATCAGAAATGAGCCAAATCGGAGAAACAGAAAGTGTCCAATTTGGAGAACCAGAAAACAGCAAAGTGGAAAATATAGACAATGTCCCACATATAAAAACAGAAAGCAGTAAAGACGAAGAACTGAAAATCAATTCGATTGAAGGACCAGAAATCGAAACAGAGGGAGATTTAATAACCATCTCTACTGAAAAAACAGGAATCCGTGCAATTGTAGAACCAGAAACCAACACAGATGGCGAACTAGATGTCTCAACTGAGGAACTCGAAAGCACAACAATTGAAGTAATCGACATAAAGGCAGAAGCAGAGAGTGTCCCAGTTGAGGAACCAGATATTAGCATAGAGGTAGAACTAAAGAGTGTCTCAGTTGAAGAACTAGAAAGAAGTGCTACTGAAGAACAAGAAATCGGCACAGAAGAGCCACAGAGAGTATCAATGAAAGAACCTGAAAGCAGTATTACCGAAGAACTAGAAATAAGTACATTTGAAGAACCAGAGAACAAATTAGTGGAAGAACTAAAAAGCAGTCTTACTGAAGATCAAGAAATCAACACAGATGAAGAACCAGAGATCATCCCAGTTGAGGAACCCACAAGCTGCAAAGGTGAAGGACCAGACAGCAGTGCTATTGAAGAACCACTGGTCAGCAGAGAGGGAAAAACCGAAAGCATCCAAACTGATGAATCAAAAAGCAACAAAGAACAGAAAAACAGTTCAGCTGAAGAATTAGAAAGCAGTACAGTTGCATTTGAAATAAATCAAATTGAAGAACCAGAGGGCATGCCTTCCAAAGAAAACAACAATATACTCAGTCCGGATGAAGAACAAGAAAGCTACCCCACTGACGAGCTAGAATATAGTATTAAACATGATGAACAGGAAATTGGTGCTGTTAAGGAACCAAAAAGCAGTTCATTTGAAGAACCAGGAAGCAGTTCAATTGGAAAAACGGAATATACTCCTAATGAAGAACCTAATGATAAGCCAGAATGCAGTCCAATTGGAGAACCAGAGTGCAGTCCCTTTGAAAATCCAAGAAGCAGTCCCATTGAAATGCCAGAATATAGTCAGGATGGAGAACGAGAAAGGCCAGTTGAAGAACTAGCAAGTTGTCCAGAAAGAATTATGGTTGGAGAACCAGAAAATAGTATGGCTAAAGAACTAAAAATCAGTTTAGTTGGGGAGCCAGAAGGCAGCCCAGTTGATGAAATATGTGCAGTTGAAAAGCAAGAATTAATTGTTATTGAAAGGCCAGAAAGTGGTCCAATAGAAGAACCAGAAGTCATTGAAATCAAAGAGCCAGATATGAGTGCAATCGAGGAACTAGAAATAAGGGCAGTTGAAGAACTAAAAACAAGTACAATTAAGGAGCCCATATTGAATGCAATTGATAAGTCAGTAATAAATTCTACTGAAGAACCAGAAATAAGTGCAGTTGAAGAGCTAAAAACAAATACAATTAAAGAGCAAGAAGCAAGTGCGGCTGAAGAGCCAGAAATAAGTTCAGTAGGAGAGCCAGAAATAAGTTCAGTTGAAGAGCCAGAAATAAGTTCAGTTGAAGAGCCAGAAATAAGTTCAGTTGAAGAGCCAGAAATAAGTTCAGTTGAAGAGCCAGAAATAAGCCCAATTGAAGAGCCAGGAATAAGCCCAGTTGATGGGCCAGAATTAAGAACAGTTGAAGAGCCAGAAATAAGGGCAATTAAAGAATCAAACAGCAGTCCAACTGAAGAACCAGAAAGAAGTGCAGAAGCAGAGAGCACTGCAGTTGAAGAACCAGAAAGAGGTCCATTTACAAAAGTTGAGAGCAGTGTATTTAAAGAACCAGAGAGAAGTCCAGTTGAAGAACCAGAAAGCAGTCCAGTTGAAGAACCAAACAACAGTCCAACTGAAGAACCAGAAAGAAGTGCAGAAGCAGAGAGCACTGTAATTGAAGAACCAGAAAGAGGTCCATTTACAGAAGTTGAGAGCAGTGTAGTTGAAGAACCAGAAAGAAGTCCAGTTGAAGAACCAGAGAGAAGTCTAGTTGAAGAACCAGAATTTACAAATGCAAAAATCTGTACAATTGAAGAACCAGAAAGCAGCACAGTTGGTGATTTAGAAATCAGTACAGCTGAAGAACTAGAAGTTAGCTCAGGCGAGGAACCAGAAATTAACCCACCTGAAGAACTGAATATTCACTCATCTGAAGAAACTGAAAGCAGTATAAATGATAAGTCCAAGAGCATCAGAGTAGAGGGACAGAAATTTAATGCAAGTAAAGAAGCAATCAGCACTATTGAGGATTCTGATATCAGCTCAGCTGAAGAACCAGAAATTAGCCCAGCTCAAGAATCAGAAAACAGCTTGTTTGTAAGAGAAGAAAGTAACCCCATTGGAGAACCAGGAACATCATCTGCTGTAAAATTGCCATCTGAAAAAAGGGAAGGAAGTAATATAAATAGGGAGAGTGATGCATGTAAAGATATGCTGAATAGTTTCTTAGTTGAAAAACATTCAGAAAAGATCATAATTACAAAATCTGAAAGGTCAACATATAACTTAGGACCTGATGATATGGCACGAAACAGTAACTATGAAGAACGCACAAAATCAGATGAAGCTTATGACAATGAAGTTAGTAAGCAACTTGCAGATAAAATGACTGATAACACTGAAGGGATTGTGGAAGAAACCCAAGAACAGGATAAGATCAATCACTTCCAGATAGTAAATGATGAAGAGCTGGTAGATGATGCAAATGAAGTGATAGAAGAGTTAACAAGAATTATTCAAGAAGAAAGTAAGGTCTTGGAAGGAGACTCACTGGAAGCCAAGGGGGAAGTCAGTCTTGCAGATGAACTGGCAACAGCAGAGAGGGAGGAAGCAGAGGGAATGATCTATGAAGTAGAAATGGAAAATAAAACTGAAAAAGAAGACAAAGCCCCAAAAAGAGAGAATGAATCACTGAAAGAAGAAACTAGATTGGAAAGTAATGTGGAAAACCAGATAAAGATATTTGAAAATGAAATCAGAGACATAGAAGAGGAAACCAAAGAGATAGAGAAAGAAATAGAAGTCATTGAAAAGGAGGCCAAAGTAATAGAAAAAGAAACAGATCTTGTGGAGGAAGCCATGTCAAATAAAGATGGAAATAAAATCATAGAAGAAGCCAGACAGATGAACGGCAAAGAGGAAATAAGAGCAATGGAAGAAACTGGAGCTATAGGTAAGAATGATGAAACAGAATCAAAAGATACTGTATTGAAGGTGGAGAATGCAGAAACTTTAAAAGAAAAAGTTGTAACAGATCACAAACTGGCAATCAAAAATGTAGAGAGATCTGTGAAAAAAGACGAAATAAAATCAATAAAGGAAGAGATTGCTGAAGCAGAGGAGAAAGAAAATGAAAGAATAGAACTGATGAAAGGGGAAGCAACAATTGCCGTGGATGATTATGTCAGATTGATGGAGGAAGATGTTAGAATGATGGAAAAAGAAATGAGACAGATGGAAGAGAAGATGGAGTTGATAGAAAGTGCAATCAAAGTAGAAGGAAATAGAATTGCAGAAGCAGAACTAGAAAATCAAGCAGAGGAAGGGAAACATTACTCAGAAATCGAGAAGACGACACATTCAGAAATTCAGGCAGACACTGGAGAAATGGATGAGGCAACAAGACTCCTGCAAGTGGTAGACAAACTCATCAAAGTGGTGGAGAGTGGAGTTCACTTACCAGTCACAGCATCTGAGGATGTCTCTAAAGCAGGAAGAGTAGTAGAAGAATTAAAGAAAACAGGAATCACTAAAGATGCAGAAGAATCAAAACTAACAGACCAGAAAGTCTTCACTGTGGAAGAGGCACAACAGCACATGGAGGATAAATATTTGTTTGCTGGAGAAGATAATATGAGAGATACATTACCAAAGGAGACAGAGTTATTGGAAGAGGAGATTGATGAGATGAAAAATGTGGGTAAACAAAATGAAGTGCCAGATCAAGAAAAGCATGATATGTCCTATGAAATTCTAGAGATAGAAGATGCATGTGAAAACATAAATGATGGCATAATGGACAAAGTAAGAGGTGAAGCTAAACTTCCTGATGACAGCATAGAGGAAGGGACCAGTGACAAGAAGTTTGATGAAGTATTGATGAATACTCTTACTGAAAAGACAGAAGTTACTCTACTTACTGAAAATGTGAAAGAAATAAAAAATATGGCATTTGAAGCAGGTGAAACACTGAATAATGAAAGGGAAGCAAACAGAGGAGAAGAAACAAATGA
Source organism: Penaeus japonicus (assembly GCA_017312705.2). Lineage (NCBI taxonomy): Eukaryota > Metazoa > Arthropoda > Malacostraca > Decapoda > Penaeidae > Penaeus > Penaeus japonicus. Next base: position 52,321 of record BOPN01005772.1, on the reverse strand, counting down.
AGACTACTCAATGGAAGATGATGAAGAATGGGAAGATGCTCTGGAAAATCTGAAATATCCTGAACTTGAAAAGACACTAAATCAAACAGTGGAAGTGGTGGCTGATGTGAAGGAAGATCTAGAAAATACTGGTGCTGATCAAGATGAAAACAAAGAAATTACATTAATTTACACACATGAAGGTATGGGCAAGAAGAGCAAGGAGGAAGATGATACAAGTAGTGAAGACGAAATGGATGAACACATAGTATACAATACGGCAAGTGATGAAACAGTACAAAATACAGAATCTGAAATCTCTCAAGAGTCTGAAGATCAAGGGATAAGGGATATTGAAGAGAGAAGTCTCCAGGAAGCTGCTAACGAGGAAGTACAGGAGCAGGAGAGATCAGGACAACTGGAAGTTCAGGCCTTGGTATATAACATCATTGAGCATCCTGCTGTCATGACTGAGGACAGCATTAGAGAGGAATATCATGAAGGTATCAGTGTGGAAGGAGAAAATGAAGACAAAATTGGAGTACACAATGATGCAGTAGAGGAACAAAATGAGGAAAGAACTCTGAATAAGACTGAGGCTACACAAGGAAAACTGGACAAGGATGACAAATCAGAGTTTTCAGAGAAAGAAGACACAATGGAAGAACTAAAAGAATCTGATATTTCTGAATCTGATGAAGAGCAAGAAGAAGAGGATTTGGTCAGATATGAATTAATGATTGGAAGAAGTGATGAAATTATGGCTGAAAGAGAAAAGGAAATGTTCAAAAACATGATCTGGAGTGTCATTATGGAAGAGCCAGAACATGAGGCAATGGAAGATAACAAAAGTAAGAATGCAGAAAAACAAGATGAAGCAGAAGCCAGGACAACCATCATAGCAAATGAATTATTTGAGAGGCTCATTCAGGAAAAGGAGGTTGACTTTTTGAGAAATGTCAGAGCAGCAGATGTGAGTAGGGAGAGTGAGGATGATGAGGAAAGAGTATCAACCATGGAAGAGAAAGATGCTATGGCTGATGTTGACTTAAATGATGAAGAACAGAGTAGTACACAAGAGACCAGTGAAGACAGGATGACACCAGAAGATTCAGAAATGGAACTTCTCATGAAAGACATGGAAAATAAAACACATGGCTATGAAAAAGAGACAAGAAAAAATATTGACATCAGTGAACACATCAGTGGCTTGTCTGAGAGCGAAGCTGAGGAAGGCAAAACAAAGCTACTCAATGTGAAGGAAGCCATTGCTAAAGCAAAGGAAGAGGAAACAAAGAAAAAACAAGAAAGCCTTGTTAAATCTTTGGAGGCAATGGTCAAAATGAAACAGGAGAAGAAAGAATTGACAGACAAGGAGGTGAAGAGCGTCTTGAGTTCTGTGTTGCGCTTCCTACGATACCTGTTCTGTTGCTGGAGCATAGAGAATCCAGCACAATGAAAGGCTTAAAGACAGAAGTAAAAGTTTTATAAAAAATCTGAAAATATCCTTTAAAATCACCTTACTTGTGTACATTAAAGATATACATATACACACACACACTTATGTATATATGTAAATATATATACATATATATATATATATATATATATATATATATATATATATATATATATATATATATATATATATATATATATATATATATATACATACACACACATATATACACAGAGTAGATTTTTTTATGATAAGAATCCAAATTTTCATTTATGAAGAAAATATACTAGTTCTAGTTTTTATTGTATCTCTGCTTGGTTAAATTTGGTTCCGTTTTATAGGAAATAATACATTATGTTGTGTTATGGTTAATCTATTGGTAAATTATCAATCTAATTCCTAGTCATGCAATAGCTGTCCTGCTTACAGAGTAAACCTCAACTATCTAAATTATATTCCATTTAAAGAAATGGAAGTCTGCAAAATAATCATTATGATTTAAGAACACAGTCTCATCATATATATTACTTATATAATTCAATTTTCTTCATCTGTCTAGCATTTTCTGATTAAGAACAGCAGGGTATGTATCAATAATTATAAATTGTGTAATACCTGTTCATGATCACACTATTAGGGTAAAAGAAAGTAAAATAACAATGTATGTTAACAATCTATTCATTTATTCTAATAATTATCTCTAAATAATATTAACAACATGAACAACTTTTTGTTATTGTTCTTGGACTTCAGTCATTTGTATTGTTTCCAAAAATTGTTGAATTTATCTATTAGAATTATTGTATTTTTCCTTAGTCAAGACCAGTATAGAACTTTTTATTATTACATATTACACATAGGTACACCTTATAACCATGTCCTATTTCTTGAATGAAAGCCTGACAGCTGTGTTTGGAAAGTATCATTATAGCAGGTTCATAGTGGTGAGTGTGTGACTTCAAGGCCAAGTTGTCAGTGACGGAAAGTGTATTTTACCACTTTGATTAAATATTTGTATTAACACTTTGCTATTTTATTTTTCCATGAAAGTATTTTGTATATGTTTTGTAAGAATATGTTGATTAAAAAATATGCTGAAATAAAGCTGAAAATGTTTTTTATCAGATGCTATTAAAAGTTAATATAATATTGAACAATCCAATTGATTAATACATAGGTACTTCATTAGAATGATTTTCATAGTAAGGTACTAAATAAAAGTCACGTTATATCAATGGTATTTATTCTTGCAACATACTGAATATATTATATAAAAGATCAACTGTGTTGTATAAACAGTTTGATTAACCTAGCAGATAGTTTCATGAAGATCCCCAAATATCAGAATGCAATGAACATGAATTATGGATTATTCCATGTGCATATTGAGTCCAACATTATGTGAGTGTTCTAATGAAAAACAAAAGCAAAATATCAAAACTTTAAAACTGTAAATGAAAGAACTTGCCTAATAGTAAGAAAAAACAAACTACTTTGAGAAGCTGAAGCAAAACTGCAGTTATATGACAAAATAAATGAACAAAGTATACACAAATTTTGTTGAAATTTAGATATTGCTTGACTTCTTGTAAGGGATCCCATGAGGATATTAACATGGACATCAAGTTACTCTTCCAGGAGCAAAGGAAACACCCAATAACCCTTTCTGTAACTTTTCAATCAACTGACGACAACACCTCTTAGCTTCAATGAAAGTAAAGGTGAAGATACATAAGTACGTAGATATCCTGAGATCCCACAGACAAAAATCCATCAGATTTTTTTTTCTTTCTTTTTTCAAGTATCAAGACTCTATAATAAACTAAATAAATAATCTTTGGAAATGAGAGTAATGAAAGCTTGGGACTCGTGGCAGCCATAGTGAGTCTCTCCATTCAACACGTGGTTGATGTATTGCTAGTTTTGTAAGGGTATGGTCAAGATGCCAAACCATAACCAGAAAGGATGGTCCTAATACACATCTCTAAGCTTAATCTATAGATAAAAATGAAATGTATTATCATCCTAATTAGCACAATCCACTGCCTGTATGCTGATTAAATTATTTTTCTAATCCTTATTTCAATTTTACTGGACATAAACCTGATCATTATTACATTCATCTTTTGATTGCATAGCTTTGCCAAAACATAAAACATATTGAAGATGTGAAACCTAGTACAAAATGTTCTTTTCATACAGAAGACTGAAACTGTCTAAATATTGTCCTGCAATGACCTTTCACTATTGTTATGCCATTTCTAGCACTTTCAAAAAAAAATTATATTATAAATGCTCCCCCAAATCCCTAGAATGAGTTGTTATCCCATATATGGTTTTACAAGGTTTTCTGAAAACTCTTTAACCTGACTGACACCTCTTACTTCATGCTCAAGGAGTGGAAGTTTAGTCACATGGAAATCTTCGTACAAATCAGCAATCTGGAAAATGTAATGAAACAAATATTAAAATATTGAATAATCAGCTACAAGTACTGAATGCCAGGCATACAATATAGCAAGATGATCAAAGTGGCTATTGATACAGAATTACTCAAAAAGGAGTGGCCAGATCTGCTACCAAGGCTGTGGAATGATAACCAGGAAGAAGAAATAGGCAACACCAGAAAGATCAGGAACATTCAGTGAAATGGAAAGAAAGCATGGCAAAGTAGTAAGTTACATAATATGAACATATCAAGTACTTTGTGTTCATTCTTGTGCATGAGTGAAACCATGCTTTTGTTTCACATTAGAACACTCATTTGTATTAGTCTTACAAGACTTCAAATAACTGCAGTTATTATAAACATATGTGTGACTTTACTATAAATAAAAACAGTGATTGTTCAGTATAGTTCAGTATAGTATATAGATCTGGGTAAAGCATTTAATCAATGCAGAATCAAAGTTGAATCCAAGCATAGAAGAACATGATGTTTTAAGCAACACAGTATGGTGTACCATACCATGCAGTTTATGGCATACAAGAAATATGTTCTGTGGAAACCCACATAACATGTGAGTTGTTTTGTAATACTGCTGTGTCAGCCAACTTCCACTGCTGTGATACTGTTGAATTAAAGTTTTATGGTGCTTGAAGTGCAGCAGTATATGGCTGATATTCAGTCAGCTGAGTATCCCAACTAATGTATAAACTTTTGATTCTAAAAAGAATATTTGTGTTTAAAAGCTAATGTGTTCTACATCACAGATAATATAATGTTATGGTCAAACTACTCACAGATATTAGTTTGCTTATTGAGTAGTATTACAGGTACAGGTGTTTTAGCTGGCACTTGAGGAAAGCCTGGAAAGGTAATGTGTAAAGATGTGTGTGTATTGGTGTAGTTCTAACCCATAGCAGATGTGTATCATGACATACATGACAGCTCTGATTAAGCCTGAAAGTTGGGCGTCAATGCGCACATGAAATGACATTGTCATATACATACACTGTAATGGCACTAGTTTCAGAACTACATCTGTCCAAAGTGTGCTTAAATCATTGGTTTGTGATGGATTTAAGGGAAAATATTCATTAGGCAAGTCTGTGCTGCCCATATGGCGGAGAAAACATTTTCCCCGTCCCTCTAATTTTTGGCAGGGGCTGGCGGTGTCAAAAATTGCCTGTCCTGACTGCCAGTTAGCTTGTTTGGCATCCTGTCCGCAATGGGTTAAAGCAAAAGTTTGATTTTCAGAAAAAAAAGCTATATATCTACTAATTCTGGGTAATGCTGTTATCACATAACAATACTTTGTTCATGTTGTTCCTGAGGTGTTCCGAGATATATTTTACAGAGATAATTTTCGTTCTGTTCAGAAAAATACATCAAATTAGTGTGCTTGGGCTAAATTAGAGAAATATGGTCTTGTTATCTGGCCAAACCTGAAATGTAACCTAAAGGCATAGGCAGATAATAACAGAACTATTACTGAATTATTAGTATTCAAACAATGAATGGTATTACTGTATCAACAACCACAATCTTACATAACCTTTTACTCCAAACTCATAACATCTGCTCACATTATTTCGGGAATCACAATGACTAAACTAATATAAATCTAAAATAAAACCATTAATCTAATCAGAACAGAGATGAACATTCAAAGATATCTATGAAAATGATATCCTAGAATTGAGGAATATATAGAGAACTGTGTTCTCATGCACAGGAATACGATCCTGTAAAATCTACCCTATATACTACAAGCAATCTCACCTGGTCCAGGTACTTTGCTTGAATCCGGCATCTTGCAGCACACATGGAGCATGGCTGATCTCCAGGCTTCTGCAACAGTAACTGGTTGACCACAATATTATGCGTGTCTATGCAGTACCGGGTCAATTCTTGGACCAGGCGTTCTGTTTCATAGAGGGATAAGAACTCGGCGATGCAAACGCATACAAATGTTGTCTGATCCTGAAGGAGAGAAAGATCTATAATCAGCGCAAAAATTACAAGCCATCTAAAGTAACTATTCAGCAACAGGAAAATGTAAACAGAGTTATCATCTTTTAATAATTTTGTCTATATCTTTCTATCATTCTCAGATCCAATAATATACTTGGTATACATTTTTTATCTATTATGTATAAATAAATCACTAAACTAGAACTGTGTACATACTGGGTTTTGGAACTGTTCATTGACTTTCTGTATCACTGGCAAGATACTCTCAAGTTTACCCGAAACTTCATCTGCATTGAACTCTTGCATGCCGAGCAGTCCAGCAACCTGTGAAGGTAACATAATTTAAAATTATACAGTTGTATGAGGCCAAATTTTCTTTTCCTTTAAAGGGTTGTATAGAAACAAGAAAATGTAGATTATATCATGAGCTTCATATTCATGAATAGATGGTGGATTGTGAAAAGACAGAATGGAAGAGGAAACAATTTCTTTTGAACACCAACAGATTGGAAAGCATTCTGCCTGCTAGCCGCATTTAAGGCGTGACTTTTCAAGTTTCACCATAGCCAATTCTGGTCTTTGGCATTTTAAGAGCTTGAATCTACATACCAATGTATATTTCATTGCACAATTAAAAATTGGTAAACAATGGAGCATCCTTTCTGATGTAAGAAAAGTAAAAAGACGATAATATATTATGAGGAAATGCAAAACTGAGGCTGAGGGAGAGGAGGGATTAACCCGATACCGCCGGCCGCTGGCCACAGACGGTGATTATGTAATATGCATAGCGCTGGGTGCTGGCATGCGGCGTCAATCGTATAATTGATTTAGGCCTATGCGTTCGAGAGCCCCGGCATTGCAGCCATGCAAAGACGGAACAGTGCCGGCGGGAATGGGTTAATAAAGACATGGAGAGATGGGGCCAATATAGTGGGTGTGGCTGGAGGAAATGCAAATAAACCCTGCATATAAAATACTTAGCAAGCAATAAAGGGCATATTTGGTCATAGAATACAATGAAATATTTATTTAGATGTATAAATAGTAAAAAGACAATGATATACCATGATGCAACTGTACTGTATGTTACATAAGAGTATGGTGTAGTGAGGGGGTATGGGTGAGATAAATAATGAATGGGGTGGGGGGTGCCTACATGAAATATGTCATACAGAACCAAAATTACTATTTCACACTCATTAGGCTTCATTCACAAGAAAGAAAAAATAAAAATGAGACAGGGAACACAATTATCTGATTGGATGAGGAAGAGGAAGTTCTCTTTCATAATGAAAAAATGTGGGAAAAATTCCTGCCAGTTTTTTACAGGCCTTCCACATTTGGGGCAGATAGGATTCAAAGGGTTAAATACAAGAAAAGGTGAAAAAAAGGAAATAAAAGTGATACAAAGGGAAATACTGATATATATATATATATATATATATATATATATATATATATATATATATATATATATACATATATATAGGCAACAAACAAAAGTAGAAGATACACTTAAGAGCATTAAGAAGAAAAAGTGGTAGTGGGCAGGACAACAGATGGACAAAGAAAACAACAAAATGGGAAATACACGACACAAAGAGACCAAGGGCAAGACCAATGACAAGATGGCTGGATGAAATAGCGAATTTTGCTGGAGTGAACTGGGGTCACAGGACTTTTGCAAGTTTGGAACCCTGATGTTTTGGCAAAATAACGAGGAGAGGCCACATCCTGCAGGCTGACAATGATGATGATATATATATATATAAATATATATAAATATATATATATAAATATATATAAATATATATATATATATAAATATATATATATAAATATATATATATAAATAATAATAATAATAATAATAATAATAATAATAATAATAATAATAAAATATATATATATATATATATAATAATAATAATAATAATAATAATAATAATAATAATAATAATAATAATAATATATATATAATATATATAATAATACATATATGAAATAATAATATAGATAATAATAATAATAATAATATATAAATAATATTTATATATATAATAATAATAATAATAATAATAATATATATATATAAATATATATATATAAATATAAATAATATACGTAATAATAATAATATAGTATATATATATATATATATATATACATATAATAATAATAATAATAATATATATATATATATATATATATATATATATATATATATATATATATATATAATAATAATAATAATAATAATAATAATAATAATAATAATAATAATAATAATAATAATATATATATATATATATATACTAATATAATAATAATAATAATACATATATATATATATACTATATATATAATATATATATATATATATATATATATATATATATATATATATATATATATATATATATATATATATATATGTACATATATATATCATATACAAAAACACAGACATATGCATATATACATATAAATATATATCATATACAAAAACACAGACATATGCATATATACATATAAATATATATCATATATATACACACAGACACATGTATGCATGTATGTATGTATGTATGAATATATATGTATAAGTACACACACACACACACACACACACACACACACACACACACACACACACACACACACACACACACACACACACACACACACACACACGCATGCATGCACATATATGTATACAAAGCCCCTTACAATACTTTGTTCCCCACCTGGTTTACAAAAGGACTGATCTGGTTCTTTAGTCTCAGCAACTTGCCCAAGGATTTCTCAATCACTTGTGGGAAGGACAGAAGACGGAGAGTGTGTCCTGTGGGAGCTGTGTCGAACACAACCACACTGAAGTTCATCCCCTGGACGAGTCTGCGGAAAACAGTTCCTGATTAGTATCCTTGTGTGTGTGTGTGTCATTCATGCGTAGGACATGTACAAATCCATTAATAATAATAAAAAGCATTCAATTAATATCAAGTAAATACCATTATAATCCAATAAGCAATTCATTTTCACACTCTTTCATTCACTGGTTTTAATAATAAAGCCATATTTGTATTCATCATTTTTTTGTGTTTTACGATCTTTTGAAACTTATTTGTGAAATCTGATAGTGTTTACCATTGTTGTAGTAGACTAAAATTATAGTATAGGGTCCACAGCAGCTTATTATGTTCTTTATATTCAGTATATTTGTAAACAAACATGAAAGAAATAACCATCCATAATGAAAATAAATGAAGGAATGGGGAAAAGGAAGAAGACCTGTGCATATGGTTGGGAGTGCCACATCACAAAGCAGCCATACTGGCACAGGGTCACATTGTAGATGATACACATGATCTAGATCAAATTCCTCTTCTCATTCTACTTGCACATCCTGCATCAACGGATCTTTAGAGCCAGCTGTTGGTATATTGCTGTGGCATCACTCTCTGAAGATAGTGTTTGGTAGAGATTGTGTATGGTAGAGATTGTGTATGGTAGAGATTGTGTATGAGTGCCATTCATGGCTTTCTTTCCTGCTGGTGCTATGAGATAGTGGTGTCATCTATGTTTGGGATTTTAAGCTAAACTTATTTTGGTGAATATTGCAGCAGTCATAGTCATCATAATTGCAAATGGCATCAAAAGTCATTAAATATTACTCCACTCCACTTCCCTAATTTTAAATTATGCCATGACTACTATTGGCCAAAAATTCATCTAGCAAGTACATGCTGCCACCTATCCGCAATGGTTTAATAGCAGATCTACAATTTATATGAAATCTCACACCACACTAATACCACTATTCAAAATTATGTACCTCTGATCTAATTTCTCTAATTTTATCTAATCTACCCCACCCCCCTCAAAAAAGAAAAAGAAAAAAAAAGAAAAAAAAAAAGAAAAGAAAGAAAGAAAGAAAAAAAAACATACATATATGTATATATATATATATGTATATATATATGTACATATATGTATACATATGTATGTGCATATATATATATATATATATATATATATATATATATATATATATATATATATATATATATATATATATATATCTATACACACACACACACACACACACACACACACACACACTATATATATATATATATATATATATATATATATATATATATATATATATATATATATATATATATATATATATGTATGTGCATATATATATATATATATATATATATATATATATATGTATGTGCATATATATATATATATATATATATATATATATATATATATATATATATATATATATATATATATATATATATATATATAAATGTATACACACAAAGTATGTGTGTATGATGTAGACAGATATAGCAAAATTTTGATAAAAATGCTCTATATAAAACACAGCTGGCCAAGAGGAAAAATCTATGAAAAGATATTTGCATAATCCAAGGTCACATTCAATCCAAAGTGCAGGTGTCTATATGTCTTTTCTCTTGGGTCTTGTTTGTATGTGAGGCATAGTGTGTAGATGACTACACAGGATCATCTCTTACCATGGATTATATGAATATAACATAATATGAATAATACAATTACAAACATTTATTCACTTACATTGAATGAACATATCCTATCTTTTCTCGATCTTTATTCAAATCATTTTTAATTTCTGTAAACATCATCACCTCACAAAGCACATAAAGTCACATTCTTACTTCATAACCTCTGCGTAGCTCATGGCTTCGTCAATGCCTGGGAAAGCCCCAAGCACTTCCTGGAGGATGTCTCTGCCCATGCGCATGGCATCACTGGCCCCCTCGAAATACTCATCTGGCAACTCTCCATACCCTATGTTGGGATCAATTTCCTGAAATAAAAGGAAGAAGGAATGACCGGGTACTTGTGTCAGTACCTTTAACCCATTCGCACCAGATGATGTGATATCACGTCATGATCTCTCCTTCTAAATAAGTGTTTAAATACTTATATATGCATACACTCATTGCAGTTGTATTTCTATAGACACATTTTTCTTGACTTCTCATCATACACCTCTCATCACCCCGTAGAATTAGAATTGGGGGTGAGACATGATTATTGAAACATGATTTCTATGTCAAACTCAGGTTAAGACTGCTGCATATAGAATCCTCTGATTTTGCAACATAGATCAGTCAATAAATAATATATCTGTTAGGAATAGACACTTAATTAATCTTTAGTATCTTTTGCAAACTGTAAGAAGCTATCTGCATAACTATGTGGCAAAGATCATAATACCATCAAGCCTCTGAATTAGCATACATATATATTTCTTAACACTCAAAAGACAAGAGAGTTCAGAGTTGCATGCAACATCTTTTGCTGTTCTTTGCCCCATGTAACAGACATAACTGAGTAAGACAATTATTATATATATATTTTAGGGGTTAGCCACTGAGAAAACTATACATGAAAGAACATATTAATAAAACAGAACATATATCTATTTTACACTAATTGACTCACCATAGCATACAGATTCTCAAATCCCCTGACTTTGATGGGTACTTTTGAAAATTTCTGATCGAAAGCATCTGATATGTTGTGTGCTGGATCAGTGGAGATGATTAACACTGACTCTCGGGCCCTGGCGAGCTGTACTGCCAAACTACAGCTGAAACAGAAACATGATTGTCAAATACATGGTGTTGAGCATTGATATGGAAGCTTTTCTATATACCTCCCTCAGACCCTTTCAGAAACAGAAGTTGCTTTTTTAAAGCTAATATCATCTATGAAATCTTTGTTATATATTCACAAGTTTTTCATCTTCTACAGTCACAATGATGCTCTATGTTCCAAAACTGTGATGCAAATAAAATGGATGTATTTTGTAAATTGATCACTTTCATTTTTCTTCAACTATTCCAGGAGCTTCCTTGTGACCCTATCCACCTATTCAAGCCAGATGACGTGATATCATGTCATGATCTATCCCTCAAAACACATGTTTTACATAGTTATGCATGCAAATACTCATAGGAGTTCCATTTGTATTGACACATTTTTCTTCACATAGTGTAAAGAAATACAATCATCCCCCCATTGAAGTGGAAGGGTAAAAAGCACTCATAGAGACCCAGCACAGCATAGAACCAGGAGAGATCTCACTCTTGTTCACTATAGGCATTAGTTATCTAGCCAGCAGGAGCAGCAATAGGTAAATATAAGCCCTGGTGCAAATGGGTTAAGAAGACCTCCTGCTTTAAAGCTTCGGTAACAGAAATGGTGCAGCTACACATAGTTTGCAAGGGAAATACAATATACGAAAAGCATCCTATAATTGCACAAATTTATAGTAGTAGGTGTAATCTGTAATACATAATATATGTATCATATATTTGTTACTTTATGGTTTTTAATCATAGCATTTTAGCAAGACTATCTGGATAAACCTGATGTCCATATGAGTGAGTGCAAAGCAGAAACAAATGCTTTGAACCCTCTAACACATGGATGGTGATCACAAATTAGTCTATGTCAAAAATAAATTCATCCAGTGATAGAAGCATTACAGATTTGCAGAAATAATACTCGATATTGTAGAATTAAAAGCTCTAGTGGAATTATTACTAAAGGTCATAATAGTTGTGAAAAGATATTGATTAATGTCTTGTTAAAAGGGTTTTCCTCCTGATTTCTAGAGATTTTGCCTAAAATTACAATCATCTTCAAAGGTCCATTGAAGGATTCTAATCAAGATTTCAAAATAGCAAAAAAAAAAAAAAACACGGAAATATATGTACAAAAATGAAGTCCTGATTATTTGTAATTCATGAAAAATGTATACTACTTATACTGCGAGATTTCCTGGAATTTCCTTAATACCCATCATATCCTCCCTAAGTATCAGAATAACAAAGGACATAGAGAACATAAATAAGAATATAAAATAATCTTCAGAAAGTAAAGATGCAGCCACAATTGATTATTTAATAAATCTGTGAATCTATGATCACAGATATAGTTCAGCTAAACAGTGGCCTCTGCTTCACATTTCAGTAAAAGCAATCTAACCAAAACCATGTATATCATGGCAATTTATCATTAAATAAAGAGTCTTTTAGTTATAGCTTCCTGAATATACACGTGGGACTTATTGGCCTTTGCTGGAGGACAATGCACAGAGGTGATAGCATTGCTTCATGCTGGCCTATTCTTAATGGTACAGTTGTAATTAATGTAAATGGAGCTTTCATAAACTATAGTGTGCGAAATATATACTTCATTATAGTTTAAAGTACTTTTCTACTAAGGCATTTATTGGGTTAACTGAAGTTAAATTGATGTAAATGGAATCAAGTCTTTCGACCTTCACTGGTAAACAATCAACTGAAGTGTTTTTGTTTAATCTAATGCGCACTTGTTTTGAAAAGAGCCATATATCAGAAAAAAGTGATACATGAATATTTAATTTGCCTGTAGATGATAACCAATAAAAACTACCCTTAATTGATATGCCAATTGTGAGCAACATTGGTTTCATGTTGCCTGCTGTCCAGGGCTTTGCAAAGTTTAACGATTCAAAACTGTGTTGTCTCTCATCATGAAGATATGCGTGTTTGCTGTCTTGGCTCTGGTAAGGGATATACACTAACATTATGGGATAAACAGTGATAATGCATGAATTTTACTATCACATAAGAAACCAGTCCAAGCTTAATCCTACTAGAATATACTATATGTGTAGAGGATGTTTCTTAACATTTTTTCTAGAGTACCATTAGTTTTGGAGGCAATTAAGAGGGTGCGCGTCCAGTATGTCATGTGGTTGAGTACATTATAAGAAAACCCAATCTTTTACGCTTAAATCTTACATCAGGCTGAAATATTCCTTGTTTCACATAAGTGTCCCTCCCTCTCACCTAAACACTCATGGGTTCTTATCTGTGACAACCGTGTGATCATAATCAAAACAATAATTCCATGAAAAATTGCTGCAGTTAACATCATCGCTATTATTCATTTGCGATGAGAAGTAAAACCAAAAACCATCCAGAATGTATCACTTATTCTCAAAATTATTTGACGTCTAATCCAAATTTACCCACAATGTATATCAATATTGGCCAATCATGTGGTGAATAACTCTTGACCTTTTCATCTGCGCCAAACAAACATATCAGTAGTTATCACCACACCAAGTACCTTAAAATTACATCTCATCTGATCTTTGTATCTGCAGTATCAAGTGATTTAATTTCAAGAGTTGCACCAAACCAGAAGGAAAATCCACTATCTTTGCTTCAGTCCCGTACCTTGTGGTAGTCTTGCCTACACCTCCCTTGCCGCCCACAAACACCCATTTAAGCGTCTTTTGTTCTATGATATTGGCAAGACTTGGCTCTAAGGGTTGGTCTAAGTCACCGAGGGTCTCGTCTGCGACTTCTTCTGCCATTTTAATTTAATGTAACTTAGTATATGGACTCAATGCTGCTCCGTTTCCGAAATTCCACGATCTACTTGTTGAGGGAGCACAGACTTATCTATATTTACATTTCTACACATGTCTATCGTATATGATTATTGAAATCAAGCATGCGTGATGTTGTTGTATCTTTTGATTTATATGTATTCCATTAATCGATATTGTAAGTTATAGAATGATATCAAATTACCGAATAAGAATGTAACTTTTTACAAACGTTGATGCGTATAATATAGGAGCTCGTATCCCTTCGACGATAATGAAATGAAATTGCTTCAAATCATTTCAATTACGCACTGAATTGAAAGGTTTTATGGCAATTATTTAACTATATGTCAGTAGCTGCAGAGGATAATTACTATTTCATGATGTTGTTTTTGCCAACACGACTTAAAAAAACCTGTGTCGTGTCTTATTTCCAATGGCTAAGCGCGCGGACTTTCCGACCGGCAATCAGCGCTAATGGCAGCCAAGCGCTCTTAGGGTG
>BOPN01005772.1:30000-32500 GCA_017312705.2 Penaeus japonicus | reverse complement strand
CCAGGCAAAGATGAAAGACTGGCCAGTCAAACGGCCTACTGCTCGAGGATTCTGGGCACGCGGGTTGAGTGCCTTCAACATCCATATATTCGAGCCCTTGGTACCATGTCATCGGAGAGAGAGAGAGAGAGAGAGAGAGAGAGAGAGAGAGAGAGAGAGAGAGAGAGGACAGCAACTAAGAAGGTACAGTTGCTTAAATGGGGTGTTGCCTGCCCTTTCCGCTTCCCGATCCGCTCTGCTGTCATCCTTCCTTCTACCCGACCGCATTCCTTCCTCGGATAAACTACGAACTAGTAGTTAGCAGAGATTGCATAAGAGCACGGTTTAGTGAGTGAATGAAGGAGCATCTACAGTGAAAATTAAAGTCACTGTAGCTGCAGCAATAACAGCGGAAGTAGAGGTAATGACACTACTAAGAATAAAAAAGGAAAACACGTTTAATAAGGGATCACAGGAAGTAAGATGAAGCGTAAAAGGACGATAGTAACTTGGTAAAACGAATTAAAGAGAGCATGATGATACCGTCCCGCCTATCAGGAACAAAAGCGAAGAGAACAAAAAACGATATAGCAAAAAAAAAAAAAAAAAAAAAAAAAAAAAAAAAACACGTCATGATGACTTTGAGCTTCGAGCATCGTGTATCATTTGCTAAATATCATATCACGTCAATTTAATTTGTTACGGAATACAATATTCTTCCTTCCCAAAACGCCAAATCTTGGGAGAAATTGACAAGTCTATGGCAACAATGCAAGCCAATACGTACCATGACAAAGCATTCTCATCCTTAGTCTTCTAGTATATTAGGTTGAAAATTCCTTATTATTCTCGAGTGGTATGGGGCCCTTGGCAAAATGGCGGCGTGTTTCGTGGCTCGACCGGCTAGAAACGGTCTAATATGGATCATTTTCTTCTCCTTGAGAGGTGGTTCTTGAAGTTAATGGATGATTGACACGAGAGTATCTCGCTTGTAGTTATTTCATTTTGTTGCATTTTCTACTCTTTTGTTATTGTTATCCTCTCATCCTTATCCTTGTCGTCTTATTCTCCATCCTTTCATCCCCACACTACTCATCAACTTCTTTATCTTCGTTATCGATTCATCTCTCTCTATCTCTTATCGTTCCCTCCTCTTATCTTTCTCCTTGTCGCTCTCTGTATGTCCCAACCCTCTCTCTCTCTTTCTTCTTTCTCTCTGTCGTCCTCCCCCCCTCTCTCTCCTTTTCTCCCCTCCTCTCCGCTCTCGCTTACTCTTTCTCTCTCATTCTCTCCCTCTCTCTCGCCCTCCCCCTCTCTCCCCTATCCTCTCCTCTCTTGCTCACTCTTTCTCTCTCGTCTCCTTCTCCTTCCCATTTGATCATTCTCCCGAAGGACTTTTTTTCATAAGAGATTCGCCTTCCTATTTGATCGTTAGAAAAAAACAAAACAAAACTTGTGTCGCCCTTTATTTTCTTTCACTTTATTATTTATTTATCATTATTTTTTTATATCTCATATCATATTGGATTATTTTTTTCTCCCTCTCCATTTCCTCTCTCCTTTCCGCTGTTTGTTTGTCTGTGCGTATTTTTCTCTCGCCCATCCCCCCCCCCCTCTCTCTCTCGTCTTCTCCTCCTGTTCTCAATAAACAATTTTCCTACAGGACCTATTTTTCACCAAAGAGTCGCCTTATTATTTGCTTCCTAGAAAAAACAAAAACAAAAAAACAAATCGTGTCCCTTTACTTTTTTTCATTTTCCTCATATACCTTATTGCATTTTTTTTTCTCCCTCTCCAGTTCGAAGCGACCAAGTTTATGACTCGGCCTCCTGTATCGTATCACAATATTGCTTTCTTGAGAACACATAGCGTTCATCTTAACAGGATTATTACTTCCTGGGAGTCCCGGAGCTCTCTCTTTTTCTCCCCCTCTCTCTCTTTTTCTCTTTCTCTACCCCCGATACTTCTCTTTTTTGTCTGTGTCTCTTTCTCTCTTCCATTCTCCCCCTCTCCATCTCTCTCTCTCTCTCTCTCTCTCTTTCTCTCCATCTCCCTCTTCCCACCTCTCTCTATCTGTATGTATGTGTCGTTTTTGCAAATCTCTCTCAACAGATCTAATCTCTCTCCCTCCTTCGTTTCTACGTGTATCGAGCAGTCTGTTTGTTATTCTTTTCAAATTTGCGTCGATTTATTTGCCTTTCTTTTTTTCTTTGTTTCCTCATGCACTTTGGTTATGAGCGGTGGGTATCAAATGATAAAATATATAACAGCACACACATTCACACACGCACGCGCATGTGTGAATACATATAATCTTTGTAATCTTTCGTGTCTTTCACGCAACAAATCAAAGATCTCAAATTCCTCAGTAAACAAATCTATAAAACAGCTATAAAGCTATAAAACAGTTTACGAAAGACGTATATACCCACTCCCCCAAAAAACAAAGACTCTGTTTTGATTTCAAAGCCATTGAGTTCACGGGAATCGACTTATGTATATGTCGGATAGGTGACCTTTG
>BOPN01005772.1:17500-25000 GCA_017312705.2 Penaeus japonicus | reverse complement strand
AACTAACGAATAACCTATTCTAAGAGTAAAACAAACGAAATGCAGCGGCGTATCGAGGCAGCATTCGAGATACACGGAAGAGGAACACACATCGTTACACCAAGACTTCATATCAAAATTGGGCTTAAAAGGGTCTATGGAATAGGGCATGAGGAAGGAGGAAAAGAAAGGAGGAAGATAAGAAGGAGCAAGAGGAATAGGATAAAGAAGATGAGGATACGAACAAACTCACAAAACTACACTAGTACCAGTCGTGTCGTTCTAAGCTAAGAATTTCTATTAGAGTTAAGCGCACGATCTTAAAAGAATCGATGGGAAAAAGGAAGTGGAAGAGAAGGAAAGAGAGGAAGGGAAAAGAGGATAAAGGCGTGGATAAAGTCACACCGCTACACCAAGAAGATTCGTCCTACACTGAGATTTATATTAGAATTGAGTACACGATCTTAAAAGGGTCGGTGCGGCGTGGCGAGGGATGAGGGGGCAATATTAACATAAGCTGGAAGCCACAGGTGTTTTTCTTTTCCCCTAGTGCTACACACCTGCCTAAGGGGAAGCCATAAATTGGATAAACGAGCAGGTACTTTGTGGGTTTGGTTTCGTAGAGGGAAATATTCACTAGACATGTTTTCTTTGTGGTCAGGGCGTGTGAGGAGGGGTGGAGATAGAGGGGGGGGGGGGCTTAGGAGGTGAGGGCGCGCACGGAATAAAATCTACGGGCTAAACACACCAAATTACACAGTGTTTAAGCAGTTGTTAGTGTTGTTATTTTGAAATTGATATTATTATTATTATTATTATTTTTTTTTGGGGGGGGGATATCAGTTTAATTAATACTAACAAAGGAGGACAATGACGATAACAACAATGGTGATAATGATAGTAACAACGATATCAATATCAATATCAATAAAAATAACGATTACAACAATAATAACGATAAACATGATGATAGAAACGGTACTAAAAATACTAAGTAATACCAAGTAATAGTAATAATAGTAGTAGTAATAATAACAACAGTAAAAACGATGAAGGTAATGATGATAAAAATGTTTTAGTTCTGCTCTGAAATAGCGTGCATTCCAACCACAAAAATTAGGAGCCATGTTTGATGCTTGTTCCTCTCAGTTCAAACATGTCAAACAGAATATTTTTATGCCACTCTGAAATATTTTGCAAGCAGGCGAAAAATATCGATAAAACATGGTACATGAATATCTATTTGGATTCTCGTTGAAAATATTATGCGTCTAATGAAATAATAATTTCTATAACTTATACTAACGATGCTTGTAATTACTCCAGGGAATATTGAATATGTGATAAGAACACAGATATTAAATGGTGATAATCCGGATATGGAATATGATGATAATGATAAGGACAAGATGATATAAAGAGTAATGATGATGATGATAATCGTGGTAATAAAAGTAATAATAAAGATAAAAAATAATATCCATAATGATAGTCAATGATGATGATGATGATGATGATGATAATGATAGTCATAATGATAATGATAATGATAGTCCTAATAATGATTATGATAGTCATAATAATGATAATGATCATACTAATACTAATAATAATAGTAAAAATGATAGTGATAATGATGATGATCATAATCATAATGATAATGACAATAACAAAAAAACAATAATGATAAACTAATAATAGTAATGATACAGGTTGATAACAATAAAAATAACAACAACAATGATGATAATGAAAAAGATAATGATTTTAATGATATAGATGATTATAACAAAAACGATAATGATAATGATACTGACGGTAACGATAATAATCACAATAATGATAATTATAACAGTAATGAAATCATAATTATCACAATACTGAATAGAAAAAGAATGGATAATAACATAATCATCATAATCATCCTAATTGTGACCAATAATGACAATCATCATTAATCATACCAATACTGCCAAAAATAGGATGCCAATAAACTCACATTATCTTCTCACAGGCAGGAAAGGTGCGGGTTGCGCTGGATTCCCCGCCCCTGCAATGAAATATTCACAGGCGTCAGGGAGAAGCGCTCGCCACCTGATCATTTATTTACGCCGAAGCTGCCAGTTCTGCCGGCAGTATTTTGACCGATTAAACCTTCGTGTGAAATATTCAAGTCGAACGCCCGCTGTGAGAACGCTTGGCATTGGATATATATGTATTTTTTTCTCTCTTTCTTTCTTTTTTGAGGGAGGAAACATAGGCGATATAAAAACGTTGGATATTGAAGCGCGCGAAGGAGCAATCGGGCGTCGCGTGTGATTTTGGAGGAATTAGAAAATGGAAACAGAATAAGAGAGAGAGAGAGAGAGAGAAAAAAAAAAAAATCGAAGGGGTCACAGGCGTAAAGTGTTTTCGTAGATTTGTTATTTTGGCGCTTGGACTGGCCATTAGCATCAATAATGGTTCCTCTTTCATATTTCTAATTATTCACAAGTGCAGATTTCCAAAAGGTAAAATGTTATTCGATATGTGAACATGATGATAGATATTTCAGGAGAGTAGATTAATTTCATATTTGTTATGGTCGTAACGCCGAACCAAGATTTGCTTGGCAAATCCAACACAACAATGAATTAATACCATTCCGAAACAAGCTCATTTGTATATCCCCCGCTATAACAACAACAATATAAAAAATCTTAGCTCATCATGTTTGTCACCGAAACAAAGACACGCCATTGAAACAAATGACAGACGTTTCCCCGTGCGTTTGTCTCCCATCGAAAACGCGGAACAAAACACGCCATATCTCCGCATGGCAACACGAGCTAGTAATCGCTAGTCAGTCGACGACAAGCTTGTTATTCGTGCTGTTGATTGCTTGTGCGAATAAACAAATGAATGCATCAAATAGAATGAAAATGGCGCAGGTCATACCTTACAGATACGATAAATTCACATAGGGTCACTGCAAAGTTATGAACTGAGAACAAATAGGAATTAAAGATGATACATAATATAAACTTTATACGATATCTTGAGAGGTAATTGGATCGTTGTTAAGTGAATATTTCATCGTGTCTGCTAATGGTATTCTTACGTTAATTGAACTCGAAAGTTTTGCAACCTTTCGCAATAATTTGAGCTAATCATTTCAGAGCTGGAAGCTGATGATCCGAACTAACACTCGATTAGAGAGAGAAAAAAACAACAACAACAAACCAGAAGAAATGAAACGAAGAAGACGAAAACGAAGACGATGAAAGAAAAACAGTTTGTATATCCAACTTCCTCTTGTATTTTCCCTTCTGTCACACACTTATCTTTGTATACTTTGCCCTCTTTCGAGAGAGAGAAAGAGAGAGAAAGAAAAAAAAATCCTCACCATCATCATCAAAGTGTTTACCTTGCTTTCCTGCTTTCACCCTTGCCTCTGCCACTCCTCCTCTGACCCTCCCCTCCTCCGCCGCTCCCCCCTCCACCCCTCCCCCCATCCCGCTTGACCCGATGACAAACAAAGCAACAGGTGCATTGCCTTTGTGTTCTCGCAGCTCTCCTTACTCCCTCGTCAATTCCGTGATGTGATATTATTAGGGTTCATAATGAATGAACACACACACACACACACACACACACACACACACATATATATATATATATATATATATATATATACATACATATATATATATATATACATACATATATATATATATATACATATATATATATATATATATATATATATAAAGAAATGGTAGAATGATATATATATATATATATATATATATATATATATATATATATATATATATAAAGAAATGGCAGAATGGTAATATATATATATATATATATATATATATATATATATATATATATATATATATATATATATATATATATATATATATATATATATATATATATATATATATATATATATATATATATATACATATGTATGTATGTATATTAATCATCATCCTTATTATTGCTATCATCATAATTATTGTCATCATATTAATATTATCATCGTCAATATTATTGTCTTTATCATTATTGTTAGTATTGATATTCTAATAATAATTTTTATTTTTGTTATAATCATTATCATCATTATTATTACCATCATCACTATTGTGACTATCATTATTAGTATTATCATATTTGTTGTTGTGAGAATGATAATAATAACGGCAATAGTTATAATTATCGTTATTATATTTGTCATGTCTATGTTTATTGGTTTGTTATCATCCTTATTATCATCATCATCATTATCATCTTTGATATCAACATTATTATATCTATCATTATTATCGTTATTATTCTAGCTTTATTTTCTTCTCCCTCTTCCTATTATCATTGTTATCAATATTCATTGTTATCATTGATCTTATTACCATCATCATTATTATCGTTAATATTATTATTATCAGCATTATCATTATTCTTGTTATTCTTGTTCTTGTTACTATTATCATTATTGTCCTCACAATGATCTTATCATTATCATCGCTTTCACTGTTATTTTAATTATCATTATTATTATTATTATAATTTTTATTTTCATCATCATCATCATTATTATCATTATTATAATCATTACTACTACTACTTCTATTACACCGGAACAGGTATATTGTTTGAAGATGATTATGGCCTGGGCTGGATTTGATAATGGTGAGAATGATATAAATAGGCAAACAACAAAGATATCAACAGTAATTGTAGTAGGAATCATACATCTTTAGAATAATCACGTGCTTGGATAATTAGGCAAATAGATAAGTGAAAGATAAGATGAAATGCAACAGATGTAGAGGAAGATACATGTGCATAAAGATTACTTGATTGACGCACACGCAAAGCAGTTAAAAGATAAGAAAATGAATAGATAAACAAGTGAGATAGGATGATTACATCCGATGAATAATGCATAAAACTGCACTCTAATTGCGCTGTATATATCTAGAATTACAAACGAAAGGAGATTAATTGGATATGGGCATGAGTCTGTGTGTGCAACAGAGCTCTTAAAAGCACTCGAAGTCCATCAGTATATTAAGCCCATGCAAAACAGCGACCTATGATGTATATCAAGAAGAAATAATTACGCAATTATAATTAAGATTGGTAAAAGTCTTGTGTAAACACTAAAGACTGATGGACGATGGGCGTTCAATAGGGCCGTAACGGAAATACAGGAAAAAAAAATTGTTGTAGAGTATGTATTCGTAAATAAATCACACACACACACACACACACAAAACACACACACAAAACACATAGCACACACACAAACACACACACAACACACACACAAAATACACAGAACACACACAGACACATACAAACATACATAACACACACAAACACACACACATACACACACACACACAACACACACAAAACACAAATTCACTCAACAATCATGATACAGAACGTATTTATACTTAAACACAAGGATATATTAATACTTGAATTTATATTCGCAATAGAGATTAAGCATATTCCAATCCCTTTCCGAGAATAAAATGATATCGAAGTAGTCTTTAACGCCGCCAACGGCTAGACGGTGATACAAACAAATGCTACTCGAGGGAAAACGAGGGACATTCTGTTTTTCATGTAATTTAGAAAGATCTCATTTATTGGATTTTTTTTTTTTTTTTTTTTTTTTTTTTTTTTGTTTTTTTTTTTTATTTTTTTTTTTTGGGGGGGGGGATCTGTGGTTCATTAGCCCCCCTCTCAAAAAAAACAAAAACAAAAAAAAAACGATGGTATACAAATGATACAAGATGTCTATATCTCTATAACTGTCTATCAATCTATCTATGTCTATTCATCTATCTTTAATCTCCATAGTGGCTATTACTCTTTCCTTGTCTATGTATCTATATCCGTTATTGGAATTTATCTCTTTCTCTCTGATAAGCTGAATGTCGATAAAAAATAATTACTTGAAAGATTTGATGTTCTTCTTTCAAGAAAACACATATCAAATAGAACACATAACTTTATCTTGATTGATTTTTTTTTTCATTTAGCTTCTCGATAACTGTTGTCGAAAAGAAAATACCTTTCTTATACATTGTCTTCTTTTTCTATTTCCCTTTACCGAGTTCTTACTTCCTCTCTCTCTCTCTCTCTTTCTCTCTCTCTCTCCTTCTTCCAATACCTTCATTTTTTTCTCTTCTTCACTTTCCCTCTTCTCTCATTAGTCCTAGCTTTCTTCTGCCTCTCCTTTGTGATTGGTGCCTTGAGTACCTTCAGCGATTGATTTTCCGACTCGTTCAAAATTACATTCATTCCTAGTTACAAATTGTAATCGTCGAACTTGATAGCGGTGGAGTAGAGTAGGGCGGGGGAGGGGATGGGGACCCACGGGGTAGATCTCTCTACACTCCTTCCTCTCTCCCCCCCCTCCCCCCCCCCTCCTCCTCTTGTTTCTCACTCTTCGTACCCATTCTTTCGTCTTGTGCCTTATCCACACTGCTTTCATGTTTTCTGTCATCTGTTTCTACTTTTTTCCCCTTCCTCTCTTCATCATACACGGTCTCTCTCTCTCTCTCTCCCTCTCTTTTTCTTTCTTTTTCCCTCTCTTTCTCTCTTCATCATTCCTTCCCACCCAACACTCACTCACTCCCTCATCCCAATCTCTCTCTCTCTCTCTCTCTCTCTCTCTCTCAGTCGGTGTCTTCCCCTCCTTCCCCGCCTCCCTCCCCCTCCCTCTCACCTATTGTGCATGAAGCCTCAATTGCACAAGTCATTCTCAGGCTGAAGAATGTAGCAAGAGGTCTCAAGAGGTTAGTCGCTGGTCCTTAATGGGAAATTTTCCTATTGTCTGCGCTGAGAGTTTGGAAGCGGGGAATTTGGGAAGGGGAACGGGAGGGGGGAGGGGGGTATGTGGTGGAGGGGAATGGGGGGGGGATGAGGGGAGGTGGACGGGGGATGTTGAAGGGTGGGGGGTGGAATTGTTAAGGAGGAAGGGGAACTGCTGTTGGAGTGGGAGGGGAAGGGCGCTGGGGGATAGAAGGGAAAAGAGGGGAACGGGACCTATGGGGAGGGACTGAAACAGAGGTTGGAGTTAGAGGGGACTGAGGATAGGGGGGGGGGGGTGATGAATTTAAGAGGGGTAGGGGATAGAGAGGTAGAGGGTATGTTTTCGGTTCGGTCCTATACCTATCATTTTCATAACTGTTTTTGTCTAGCTTTATTCTTAGGGCATTGTTATTGTTCTGATTATTTTCTTTTATATCTCTCCTTACTTTTATTTTATTTATCAATCAAAGTTATCATTTGATTTGTTGTGTTTCTTATGTTTATTTGATGAGTAACCTAGTCAATATCGAAATATATGTATGTCTGTATGTATATTTGTGTATGTGTAGTATATTTCTATGTATCTATCAAACTGTCTGTCTATCCACCTGAATACACATACCTTAAGCTATCCGTAAACACATGCTCACATCATTCTGTCTAACTTCTGTGTATCCACATATTTATCTTCCTATA
>BOPN01005771.1:55000-60596 GCA_017312705.2 Penaeus japonicus | reverse complement strand
AGCTTACGTGTCATCACCATTATTCATGCGCTCATTTGCTTTAGCGCTTTCCTCGCCTTTGCTTTCATTACGCGATGTATACGAGGGTCTGGAGGCCGGTGATTGCTCTCCAGAAGGAGCTTTCCTCTGGGATTATTTTCTAGGGGAGGGGGGAGGGGGAGGGAGTGGGTAGGTGGGCGGTTGGGTTGGGTGGGTTTGTGGGTTGGGTGGGTTTGTGGGTGCGGTTGGGATAGCGGGTTCGTACATGAGGCTTTGAGTTATTTTGTTTCAGGCATGTAGATTGAATAGAGATTGCGATGTTCTAATGCATCGTCTGTCGGTATTTCACCTACTTACCGAGTTTGGTTTTAATACAGTATATATGATCACAAACACACACACACACACACGTACACACACAAATTTTAAAAAATGAAAACGTCCATCGATTCTCATCCTATAGAACTGAGCGACACAGAAGTCCTGTTCCATTCTGAGAACGGAGCCTTGGTGCTAAAATAGATATGATACTAAAATTGAAGGGCGGGCTCAGCATATTGATAAGGCTACGGGTCTAACTACTGCCTCGCGGCATTAGCGGAAGTTCTAACTCCATGGCTTAGTGTGCACCGTATTAAGGTATGCGCTAACGCCACGATTCGCTCACATCTATGCCGTAGCTAATCTAACCTAACCTAATCTAACTTAACCTGACGTAACAGCCTCCGTATCAGAAGGTTATCATATTTACTGTGTCGTAGTAATGGCTTAGAAACTAAAGCATTAGCCACTTCGAACACGTACGCGCATTCATATGTCTGTTAGGGTGTGTTTGTGTATACATATTTATGTGTATGTGCTTGTGCACGCGCGTACGAATAATGAAAGGCAAAGCGGCAAACACTAACATGCATAAGTGTTCTGCTCCATTTTGTATGTTTGTGAAAATTTGCAGCATTTACGAGCGGGATATAAAACCCCACCGATGAAGTGCTGCGTGGTCAGGCGGGGGCCCGAGCACGCGAGGCAGTAATATATAAGAAATATTAAGGGAAGTGGATCTGGTCTCTCCCGAGCCACTTCCGCCGCACGCGACACGCAGACTAGAACGTCAATTTTCTCGCACTGTTGATCGATGGCACGACTGGCGATAAACAAAAGGGAAGCGAAGTGGTGTGTGCTAAGATTGCATTCCAGGAATAGGCTTTCATTTTTTTTCTTTTCGATTTGTTCCCCGTGTGAAATAATTTCTGTTGATTCGAATTTTATGTCTGTCTGTATTTGTTTTATTTCTGTTTGTAAAATTACGAGTATTGTCAGAGCTGATTCTCGGAGGTGCGGTCATTTCAAAATTCGAAGAGAAGTAAGTGGAGTTTGGCACGAAGGATGTGTGCACAAATACACACACATTCCTATTTCTCTCTCTCTCTCTCTCTCTCTCTCTCTCACTCTTTCACTCTCTCTCTCTCTCTCTCTCTCTCTCTCTCTCTCTCTCTCTCTCTCTCTCTCTCTCTCTCTCTCTCTCTCTCTCTCTCTCTCTCTCTCTCTCTCTCTCTCTCTCTCTCTCTCTCTCTCTCTCTCTCTCTCTCTCTCTCTCTCTCTCTCTCTCTCTCTCTCTCTCTCTCTCTCTCTCTCTCTCTCTCTCTCTCTCTCTCTCTCTCTCTCTCTCTCTCTCTCTCTCTCTCTCTCTCTCTCTCTCTCTCTCTCTCTCTCTCTCTCTCTCTTTCACTCTCTCTCTCTCTCTCTCTCTCTCTCTCTCTCTCTCTCTCTCTCTCTCTCTCTCTCTCTCTCTCTCTCTCTCTCTCTCTCTCTCTCTCTCTCTCTCTCTCTCTCTCGCTCTCTCTCTCTCTCTCTCTCTCTCTCTCTCTCTCTCTCTCTCTCTCTCTATATATATATATATATATATATATATATATATATATATACACATTTATATATATGTATATACATATACACACTCATACCCACACCCATACCCACACACAAGTGTGTGTCATTATGTGTGCGCAAGCATATATATATATATATATATATATATATATATATATATATATATATATATATATATATATATATAAAGATTGACAGATATAGATAGAGAGATAGTAAATAGAAAAATATACATATAGAGAAAGAGATAAATAGGTAAAGCAAATAGACTGATTGATAAAAAGAAGTAGATAGATATATGGAGATAGATAGATAGATGAAGATAAATAGATAGAGAAAGAGAGAGAAAGAGAAAGAGCGAGAGAGAGAGAGAGAGAGAGAGAGAGAGAGAGAGAGAGAGAGAGAGAGAGAGAGAGAGAGAGAGAGAGAGAGCGAGAGAGAGAGAGAGAGAGAGAGAGAGAGAGAGAGAGAGAGAGAGAGAGAGAGAGAGAGAGAGAGAGAGAGAGAGAGAGAGAGAGAGAGAGAGAGAGGGGGCGAGAGAGAGAGAGAGAGAGAGAGAGAGAGAGAGAGAGAGAGAGAGAGAGAGAGAGAGAGAGAGAGAGCGAGAGCGAGAGAGAGAGAGAGAGAGAGAGAGAGAGAGAGAGAGAGAGAGAGAGAGAGAGAGAGAGAGAGAGAGAGAGAGAGAGAGAGAGAGAGAGAGAGAGAGAGAGAGAGAGAGAGAGAGAGAGAGAGAGAGAGAGAGAGAGAGAGAGAGAGAATTAAAGAGGAATCATGCAACCATACTGACGGAGGTTGCAATCACTATCTAAACTCTTCGGGCATATTTCTAACAGTAAAAAGAAGAAAAAACAAAAAAAAACATATGAGATAAACTTCCAACGTAAACCCTACCCCCCCAAAAAAAAAGAAAAGAAAAAAAAAAGAATAATAAACCAATAAAGAAGACTAAAAAGAACAAGAACGAAAGAGAGAAGACCCAAGGAGTGCCTTCCGCCTCAGTCAGCTGATCACGTGGCACTTGTGAGCGGCACTTAGGTCGGAGAAAATATCGGCCGTTGTCGTGCGGGGCGGGCCAGGCCAGGCGTTCATCAGGCCGGGGTAATGGGCGGGTACGAGCGCCACCCTTCCGCTCTCCATGTCAGTCTGACAGGGTGATGGAATGTGCTGTTTCACTCGGCGGTGAAGGTGGGGGCGGTGGTAGCTAGCGGTGGCGGTGGGAGCGGTGGCGGTGGTGGTAGCGGTGGGAGCGGTAGCGGTGGTAGCGGTGATAGTGGCAGAGGCGCCATTATGCGTGTACCTCCTCTCACATGATAGTGCCTTTTCTCGATTTTTCTGCTTCTGATATATATATATTTCCTTCTGAGTGTCGGGTTCTCCTTGTGAGATTCCCGATTTTTTTTTTTTTATAGAATGAAGTTGATGTAGATATTCATTAAATGTACTCGTTAATAACTTTAAAAAAAATTCTGTAGATATGATAAAATGATTAAAATAGTGGACAACTTTTGATGATTTTGGAAAGGTATTTGACAGATATCATTTGATGAGACGTACATCAAAATACCTTCAAAAGTTATTAACACAATGACCTTCAAATATATTTACCAAATAGCTCCCAAAGACATCTCACCAAAGGCTTGTAAGGATGTGAACTATCAAATATTACTTGGTATATGATATCTGGCGGATATCATATGCTACCAAATATCTTTTAGATATATCTTTCGAGATCTTTGCTATAAAAAATGTCTACTGAATAAAATCATGAAAAAAAGAAAAAAGATTATCAAATATATCATCATGATACATACCAAAATAAAGCCACTAAATATTTTCCAGATATTTCGGCCAACTATAAATACATTGAATGGTTATATACTGAGTGTCTTTAAAATAATACAGACACCTGCTAAATATGCTAGCAAACAGATAAATCATAAGTATATACACTAAGTGATTCTGATACAAACATATTTGAAATGAAATGAATTAAAAAGTAATAAGAATTAGAAACAGAAATCATATAAAATCTGACTCGTAAACAGTTCTTCTAAACAAGTTTGATTTCGAGGTAATTAGGAAACTTTCAGTTGCTGTTTAACTGTTTAGCTCTTTCACAAGGAGTAGAATCACCTTCAAGAAAATATTGATTGCGCCAAAAGGTACACTGAGCTTGGACATTGGTCTACCTTTAATCATATCTTCTTATCAGTCTTTCGTTGTGCTTTTTCTAAAGTAAAATGAAAAGAAAATAATGGTTATAATGATGATAAATATCAAAATACAAAAAGGAAAAATAGACGTAACACAACAAATAAATAAAAAGAAAAATATATGAATGGCACTAAGAAGAAAAAGTTGTTATGGCACTTGAGAAGACGTTTAAGTACCGTTCCTTATGGACAGGTAACACGACATGATTTCACAGTATTGACTCTGTTGTCGATTTCCCACCCTATTTCATCTTCTACTCCGTCTTATTCCTTTTCTTCTTGTTTTTTTCTCTTTCTTCTTTTTCATTTTTTTTTTATTCTATTGCTACTACTACCACTAATAGTACAACTGCTATTGCTACTACTACTACTTCTTCTTCTTCTTCTTTTCTTCTTCTCCCACCCATCACCATCACCATAGCCATCATCACCACCATCACCACCACCACCACCATCCTCCTCCTCCTCTTCATCTTTGCTGTAATAATAGTATAGCCAACATTTTGCACAAGGTCTAAATCAGAGCCACAATTGGACTGAAATCACAGAGTATCAAACGGGCGTCGTATTAAAGGAAAGCTTAATAAAAAGCTAGACACAGACACGTACCTTTTAGAACAGACTTACTGTGATATTTACGTGTATATTTTTTCACTTTCTTCTTGTTGTTGTTGGCCTGTTTCTTCGTCTGTAGTTCTGTCGTTCCTGTAAACAATCTCCTATTTTGTAGATCCTGGAATGATGATGGTGATGATGTGATGATGATGATTATGATGATGATGCTAATGATAATGATGGTGATGATAATGATGATGATGATAATGATGAGGATTATGGTTATGATAATTATAATGATGGTGATGAGGCTGATAATGATGATGAGAAGGAAGAGAAGGAAAAGATGAAAAGGTCGGAATAGAACTACTACATCTATTAGATAGTACGAACACTATCAACCAGCACCCGAGGAAAAGTGTCTAAAAACCCCTACAAGTCCTCCAAGGAACATTACTCACAACGCCAGCACACCTCATACACTGTCCTTTTCACAGGTCAAACAAGGCCATGAGAGCGTGAGTTTTTTATGATTTCTTGATGGAAAAGAAAATGAAAGGTCAAACCAGCACGAAGAACAGGCAGAGCAAGGGAGATGAAAGGGAGGAATAGAATAAGAAAGAGATAGATGGAAGGAAATGGCGTTAGTGTGTGTGAATGAGACATGGGAAGTATTGATGAGTCAGAGAATGAGAGAAAGATCTAGAGATCTAGAGAGAGAGAGAGAGAGAGAGAGAGAGAGAGAGAGAGAGAGAGAGAGAGAGAGAGAGAGAGAGAGAGAGAGAGAGAGAGAGAGAGAGAGAGAGAGAGAGAGAGAGAGGGAGGGAGAGATAGATAGATAGATAGATAGATAGAGAGAGAGAGAGAGAATGAAGTAATGAATAAAAAAGATAGATGAATAGAGTAATAGATACACAGACATCGCCAAGAAGAGGAGGAAGAGAGAGGAAGAGAAACGG
>BOPN01005770.1:56414-61414 GCA_017312705.2 Penaeus japonicus | reverse complement strand
TGTTAATGATGATCGTTATATAAAATGCGATTACCGGTAGACTATCCTTAATAAAGCGCAAAGCAATACCGTCTGCTCCCACCGCATTTGTTTCGCGAAGTTGTTTTATTATTAGGATGATAGTTTCTACGTCTACTGGTTGCGGTCTGAAATCATCAGTTATGAGCCTTGCCTGATCTGTGTTTTGATGTAATGTGGTGCCAATTGTTTGTTCATAAGTAAGTTTTCCAATTTGTGCAAAGAAGTTATTGAAATGGTCGGTGTTATGTGTTGAATTTGTGTAATTATCTGTGTATTGTTTGTTAGGCACTAATGTTTTAACAATTTTCCAAGTTTTATTAGAGTTGTTTTTATTTTCTCTGAATTTATTTCTGAAATAATTAGTCTTTGCCAATTGAATTGATGACTTAACATTTTTCTTTTTTGCTTTATAAATTGCCTGAAGGGCGGGCTCAAGTCTGTTTCTTTTGAGCGCTTGTTGGGAATTATTTCTTTCGGCAATAGCTCTCTTGATGTCGTCATTTATCCATGGAGCAGGGGGACGTCTGACGATTCTTGTCACATAGGGAGCAGAGGCATCTATGCTGCTTTTTATCACTTCCGTAAGGATGGTTACCTGGGTATCTACATTGTCTGTTGATAAAATATCTAATAGAGTTGGTTCTTTAGATATGATTAGCTCGCATAATGACTGAGGGTCATAGTGATTGAAGTCACGAAAAGTTTTTGTAACCGGTGGTCGCTTTGGTTTCTTTATATTCAACGTCATCGTAATAAGTTCATGATCAGCAACATGACATGGAATGACGTCTGTATGGAGTATGGTATCTAATCTATTCGTTATTATTACATCTAATAAAGACGAGTTGTTTTCTGTGATCCTTGTGGGTTTATTGATCACTTGTTCTAGTTTATTTTTCTTGATTAACTTTGCTAACTTAGCATGTGGTTTATTTAAATCATCATTTAAGTCACCTAAGATAAAAAGTGATTTCTTTTTTAAGGACATTTCTCTAAAAACCTTTTCAAGATATTCAAAAGATTCAGATTTTGCATGGGGATGTCTATAGACGGCGCCAATAATGAAGGAAGGAAGCATGTTGCTTTGTACGGTAACCCAGACATCTTCTACGGCAGTATTATTAACTGTTGTAGTTGATATCCTATTTGACTTAAGGGTATCCCTTACAAATATGCATACTCCACCTCCTCGCCCTGCATCACATCGATAAACTTGATAATTTGGAATGTTGATAAAGTTACTTATCATTTCCTGGTGGAGCCATGTTTCACTAACACAGAGTATGTCTACATTTCTTTCCTTTACTAACAATACAATTTCTTCAAGGTGACCGAGGAGAGATTGTGCATTGATATGTTCTATTTTTAAGATGTTCTGTGACCTAATCACTGGCCGTGCTGACGGTTTTGCGCGGTCAAACATTCTGCTCGGTTTTGTACTTGTTTCTGTTTAAGAAAACCTTTACGTTGTCAGGGAACACATCGGATTCTATAAAAAGTTCTGAATTGATTTCTTTGCCTCTTATAGTAACAGTGAAGCTTGAATAATATTCATGTGTCATCTTAGTTTTGAAGGCTTTAACATTTGATATGCTGTCAAAATTACTAACGAGGAAGTCTTCAATATCTTCTTCGTTTGTATCCGGATGACAGCTAGTGATATATAAATATACTACCTTGGGACGGTCGGCACCTTGTAGGGGTTTTGCTGTATTGCGTTCCTCCCTTGTTTTTCTTTTTTGTTTTCTCGAGGTAACGGTGACGAAACCTTCCTCGTCTTGCTGATGGGTTTGATGTGTCTCCGCTCGTTCTACGTAGTTATTGATGACGAGCGGTGGTGATTGTGTAGTAGGAGAGGTGGTAGAGGGGGCAGGGACTCCAGGCACGTGGTGATGTGTTGCCTCTTCCCATTTGCGGTTGGGTGGAAGAGGTTTTTGATTATTCTTCCTTTTAGTGTTTCTAACGAAACTTCTTCTTGGTGTTACTTGTGTAGAAGCTTCGCTCCTCACACTAGTTGTTGATGTCTCGGCGTTCCTCGGCAAACGCTTGCGTGGCGCCGGGCGGGGGGCGGCTGACCTGTCAACAAGGTCGCGAGTCTGCTTGCTCGATGTGGGTACGGATGGAGGGGACGGGGTGTCAGGGGAGGGTGGAGGTGTTGAGGGAGAACTAGGAGAGGCATTGGTTGTGGATACTGCCATGGAAGGTGGGGGAGGAGGGGATGGAGTGTCAGGAGAGGGTGGTGGAGGTGAGGGAGAGCTAGAAGATGCATTGGTTATAGATACTGCCAAGGAAGGTGTAGGGGAGGAGTGGTTTTGAGTGTGCTTATTTTGTGGCATGGAGGTAGAGGACATTCTGGTAGGGGGAGGTGATGTAAATGGGAAAGGTTCGTATGTGGACTGGTCATGGGTGGGGGTTGGGAGATCGGATGTTGAGTGGTGGGAGGGGGTTGAGGTTGTTGTGACGGATGCCTCCTCTCCGCATTCCTGCGTCTGGGGAGGCACACCTTGCTTAATCACACTGTTCAGTGCAGATTGTTGTTCGGAGAACATTCCGATCAGCAAGTCTATCTTATTTTCAATAAGATTTTGACTGCTGAAGGAGGGTTCAGGTTGGGTTTGTGTATCTTGGTGTTTCTTATGAAGGAATAGTTTCACAAATGGTGTAGAAATACCTGTTTTCTTTGGTGGGGACCAATCAGTGACGGGAGTGTCTGTCGTTGTTGTAACAAACACTATATTATTGTTATTCAGGCACTGGTCGATCATGGTATGCACTATGAAATTCGTCATCCGTTTAATGTCTCTGGTTGTGTTTCTCGTTTTTCTAGAGTCTGATATGTTTAAAACAATACTGTGAGCGTTATCGATCTCATCAGGGCTGTACAATTTCCTGATCTGATCACACAGGACCATCCGTGCCCATGCTTTTTTCGTTGCAATGAAGCACAGGATGGTGTTCAGCACTATTGTGATATTGCCTATCTGATAAATGGCTTTTCTGTTTGTGTTCATTTCACTGTCGTCACTGTTTTCACTGGAGGGGTTGCTGTGGTTGCTAGGGCTGCTATAACACCCTTTGCCCTGGGCGGGGGGGCAACCTTTACCCTGGTTGCCGTTGGGGTGCCCATCACCGTGGGCGGGGGGGCAGCTTTGACCCGCGCTGCCAAGGGGCCCGTTTCCTCGGGCAGAGGTCCCATTACCCTGGGAAGGGGGCACGATACCCTGGGCCAAGGGTCCCCTTTCACTCTGGGGGTTAGAGCTCGAGCTAGCTGCTCGAGGAAGCACCGGGGAAGCTCCCTGGCTGGCCCCCGTTGACCCGGGGAGGGTGGTCAGATTTCCCTCTGACTGTGCGGGACCACGAGGTGTCATGGTTTGCTGAGTTGTTTGGCGGCGGTGGAGAGGAGGCAAAAACACGTCCGTTCACCACGGCGGCTAGACTCAGACAGGAGATCGCAAGATGGAAATAATGAGGAAATTGCAAGTGGGAGGGAAGAAAAAGGGAGAGATACATAGGCCGAAAGACGGGAGATAGGAAGATAGGGAGATGATGAAGGAGATAGAGAAGGGAGGAAAGTTCCTTGTCTTTCTTCTACACCTATTTTCATTTTCCCTTTGTTCTATACCTATACTCTATTTTCTCTTTCTTTTGCACTTATTCTTCCATTCCCTTTTCTTCTATATATATTCTCCTTCTCTCATTCTTCTACATCTGTTTTCTTTTTCTCTTCCTATCTTCATTCCTTTCTTCCTTCCTTTCCCTATCGCTGTCATCCTTCTCGACGTATTCTTATTCTCCTTCTTATTCCCTCCCTAACTTTCTTCACCTCTGTCCTTCTCCCCTTTTCTTTTCCTTTTCTCTTTCCTCTCCCGAACCCCAGCCACCACTTGCACTCCCCTCCACTCCCACTTTTCTTTTCAACCACCTCCCTCCACCTCTTTCTCCTACCTCTCTCCACCCCTTCCATTCTCTCTTCCCTTCCATTCCCTCTTCCCTCCACCCCCACCCCCATCACCTCCACCTTCTTTACAACTCCCTCCCATCCCTCTTCAACCTCCTTTTACTCTTGAATCTCCATCTCCTTAGATCACTCCTCCTTCACCTCCTCTACCTCTCTTCCTCTCCTCCTCTCTACCGTCACTCTATCCCCCTTCCCTCTTCTTCCTACCTCTTCAACCTCCACCTTCCATTTTTTTCCTCTCCTCCTCCTTCCTCCTTCCTCCTCCCTACCTTCATTCCAACCCCCCTTCCACCCCCCACCCCTTCCCCCGACGCGACGCGACCTCCTTCCATCCCCCCCTCCCCCACCACCACCTCCCTTCATCCCCCCTCCCCCACCACCACCCCTCTAACACCCTACCCTCTTCCTTCCTACCACCCTTTCCCCCCTACCCCTTCTACCCCCCCACACCCCCTATCACCAACCCTTCCTTCCATCCTACCCCCCCCCCTCCCCCTCACACCAACCCTCCCTTCCATCCTACCCCTTCTCCCCCACCCCTCCCCCTCCCCCTCCCCCCTCAAAATAATCACCAACACTAAACGCCATCAACGACTGAAATTCCGGCGCCAAACACCACTGTAAACACCAATGATAAAGCAGTCTAAGCTAATTACCCGTTTCATTATGGGTTATCAGACCTAAAGCTTCATTTCGAGTGTCACTGATTCCGTTGAAAATGATGTTTTTACGATTACTGATAGCAATGAAGAGACAGATAAAGGCATCCCTGTGTAGGCTGTTAAATGAGTTTTTTTTTTTCTCTCTCTCTTTTACCCGGTAAGTTTTCATCCTCGTTTTCTATAAAGTTCTTCCCGTTTTCTTTTCTCTCTCTTAATCGTGGTCTTCATGTTCTCGTTTTCTGTTCATGTTATGCGTATGTTGTTAATTATGTGTTTAATTGTTTAATTTGATTGTCGTCGTGGTTGTTAAATGTTGTTCCTTACATGATTCTGGTTATTGTGATTTGTATTATGCAAGA
>BOPN01005770.1:41414-43914 GCA_017312705.2 Penaeus japonicus | reverse complement strand
TTATTATTACTACCATCATTATCTTTATATTGCTTTTTTATTCTCATAACTATTATAATTACTATCATCATTATCATTATCATCATTACTATCATCATTACTAGCATTATCATCACCACTATTACTATCATCATTATCATCATCATCAATATTACTACTATTATCATCATCATCATTATTACTTTCGTTATCATCATAACCCCTATCATTAATATCATCATTATCATAATCATTTTTATCACCGTCATTATCATTACCATCCTTATAATCAAAATCATTATCAGTTCATCATCCTTATCTTTATCATCATCATTATCATTATCACCATCATTATCTCTATCATCATCATTATCATTATCATCATCATTATCATTATCATCATTACTATCACTATCATCCTCGATAATGCTTACATCATCATTATATCATAATTACCGGATTAATCTCTCTTACCCCGTCTTCTTCTTGGCGTTTCTTTAGACCGAAAGAAGTAGGGAGGGAAGAAGAGTGATGAAAGAGACAGAGGAGGGTGAAGATGGAAGAATCCGATAAAAATGAGGAAACAGGGAAGGGTGGAGATGATGGTTATTCTCTCTTTCTCTCTCTTCTGTTTTTTTTTTTTCTCTCTTTTGCTGTTTTTCTTTCTTTCTTTCTCTTTCTTTCTTTCTTCCTCTCTCTCTCTCC
This sequence comes from Penaeus japonicus, assembly GCA_017312705.2. Taxonomy (NCBI): domain Eukaryota; kingdom Metazoa; phylum Arthropoda; class Malacostraca; order Decapoda; family Penaeidae; genus Penaeus; species Penaeus japonicus. The sequence goes on along the minus strand of BOPN01005770.1, from coordinate 43,230 downwards.
GTCTCTTTATCTCTCTCTCTCTCTCTCTCTCTCTCTCTCTCTCTCTCTCTCTCTCTCTCTCTCTCTCTCCGTCTCTCTCTCCTTCTCTTCTTCTCTCTCTCTCTCTCTCTCTCTTTCTCTTCTTCTTCTCTCTCTTCTTCTTCTTCTTCTCTCTCTTTCTCTGTCTCTTCTGTCAATCTTCTTTCTCTTTCTTCACGTTGCCATTCCTCTTCTTCTTCTCTGACAACTGCTCCTTCCTTTTTCTTCTTCTTCTTCTTCTTCTTCTTCTTCTTCTTCTCTCTCTCTCTCTCTCTCTCCCTTCTCCTTCCTCTCTCTCTCTCTCTCCCTCTCTCTCTCTCTGCCCTCCATCCCTCTCTCTATCTCTCCCCCTCCATCCCTCCCCTCCCCCTCCCCATCTCTCCCTCTCTCCCTCTCTCTTACTCTCTTTCCCTCCCCCTCCCTCGCAGTTTTTACCGTTGGATACTAATTTTCGTTTCCCGTTTTCGAAAGCTTTGCGGAATTTCATCAGCTTCATAATCAAGACATGAGGAGAATACAAATGGAGGAGAAGAACCTCGACAGAGAAAATGTATTTAATTGCCGATAAGTGCAGATGCAGACGAGATCTTGCAAGGAGGGAAAAAAAAGAGCATGAAAAATAGATTTAGGGAACCTTCTGAAATTGCGAAGGAGGGTTTTATTTGTAGGCGAATCTAGTTAATTATAGTGTGACATTTTTCTAGTAGGGTATTTTCTGTTTTTTTTTTTCTTTTTTTTTTCTTACTCTCCGGCTATTCATTTTCTTATAGAAACGTTTGGTGTTGATGTAATTGCAGACTAATTGCATGAGGTAATTGTGGTTGCAGTTTTAGAAATAGAGAAAGGGAAATGCAGATAGATAGGTAGAGAGGTAGAAAGATAGATAGATAGATAGATAGATCGAGAGAGAGAGAGAGAGAGAGAGAGAGAGAGAGAGAGAGAGAGAGAGAGAGAGAGAGAGAGAGAGAGAGAGAGAGAGAGAGAGAGAGAGAGAGAGAGAGAGAGAGAGAGAGAGAGAGAGAGAGAGAGAGAGAGAGAGAGAAACAGAGAGAGAGAGAGAGAGAGTGTAACCCGCTTGCTAGCAGTTGTAAAGCACTCGATGCTCTAGTTGTGATCCGGTGGATAACAGACACGTTCACGTGTCATGGTCTTTATTGTGGACTCTTGTTAATATACTAGGCTCCGACCGAAGGCCGGAGGTCAGACCTGTTCGCTCTGCCTGCTCTCTTGTCTGTCTGTCTGACCTAATCTGCCTTGATCTACCTTGGGTTCCTTCTGTGTCCTTTTTTAAGTATGAATCCTGAGTCACTCTTCACGCCTCAGGCCTTCCGCTAGCAAATACAGCTGCCAGATCAGCTAGAGTTTCGAGGCGGAAACGAACACAGGAAACAGGACACGTCAGGTCAAAACAGACTGCCAACGATACAGCATTGAATTAAGTTGAAAAAATATAATCAATGTCTCGGGTCACATGATAAGAAATATCAGTGCCTTGCAGAGAGAGAGAGAGAGAGAGAGAGAGAGAGAGAGAGAGAGAGAGAGAGAGAGAGAGAGAGAGAGAGAGAGAGAGAGAGAGAGAGAGAGAGAGAGAGAGAGAGAGAGAGAGAAAGAGACAAAGAGAGGTTGATAGAGAGAGAGAGAGGTTGATAGATAGATAGATAGATAGATAGATAGATAGAGAGAGAGAGAGAGAGAGAGGGAGAGAGAGAGAGAGAGAGAGAGAGAGAGAGAGAGAGAGAGAGAGGGAGAGAGAGAGAGAGAGAGAGAGAGAGAGAGAGAGAGAGAGAGAGAGAGAGAG
>BOPN01005770.1:28914-36414 GCA_017312705.2 Penaeus japonicus | reverse complement strand
ATAGATTAAACGAGTTAGATAAATGATAAACAGACAGATGAATAAGCCTATGCACAGATGTGTCTGAATGTATGTAAATATAGATCAACATAGATAGATAGATAGTGAAATAGATGAGTTCGAATAGACAATTAGACAAATACAAACAAATTAATACATAGATACACACAGCCAGATGAATATAAAGTCTTATAGAAAACTATAAAAAAAACAACAACAAAATAATCCCACATTCACCCATTGCAAACTCTCATTGCACAGTGCACGCTGAATACCCCCGTTGTATCAGCGTTATGACACCCTCACCACTACGATCATAACAACACCCTCGGCACCTTCCCTGACGTAGCGAGGTCACCCTTGTTAGGGAATAATGGCACCCGTGGCACTCCAGTCTCAAGATGACTGGCACTCAGAGGCAGAGATCTAGAATTATGATCGCTACAGTGCTTATTACATTTGCTTTTAGTGTCGTGGACAGTGTGTCAGCTGGATATTGTCTGGCACTGCGTTATGGTGTTACTGGCACTATTGACGGCACTGTTTTTGTTTTTGGCACGGCTAAATGGTGATGGGGTGGATAGATGAATAAGTGATGATGCAAGGTGATGAGGAAGAGATGAGGAAGATGATGATAAAGATGATGGTATTGATGATCATTATGATAATCATGATGACAATGATAATGATGATATGAGGATAATATGGATAATGATGATATGGCAAGAATGATGTGATAGCAATAAAAAGATAATGATGATAATGATATTGATAAGAATTGTGATAGATATGGTATATATAAATTGATGATAATAATAAGAGTAATGATACTGATAATGATGATAGGAATGATAACGATAATGATAATAATCATTATAATTGTGATGATGATAATAATAATAACAACAACAATAATGATGATGATAATGGTAAGCATAAAGCTAGTAATAGCAATAATGATACTGAATATAAAATGATAATTATAATAATAATAATACAGACAAGGACAGAATTGATAATTATGATAATGACAATAACAAGATTAAGAAAAATAGCAACAACACCAAAAATGATTATTGATAAAGGCAATCAATAAGATGATAAAACATGACATATGATCCAATAACTATGATAGTAACGGTAATGATAGTAATAATAATGATAGTAATATCAATAATGACAGTAATTATATTGATGATAATGATAGTGATAGTAATGATGAAGAGAAAAGACAACAAGAAAGAACAGCAAGAAAACAATGATGATGATTATGATAATGATGATTATAATAGTAATAATAGATTTTGAAATAACGATAGTAACAATACTCATTGATAATGATAATAATCTTAAAAACACAAGCAACTCTCAATCTCCCTCTCTTCTACCTCCTCCTCTCTCTCTTTTCTTGTTTTACGAACCAAACTATTTCAAAAATGACAAAAAACAGTTATGATAATCATAATAATAATAATATTTTCCCCTCAAACAGAGCCTTAAAGAAACTCCCAGTCCATAAACTTCCCCTTTAGAAAGATCACTGTCTTAAAAAATTCGTGAAAGACATAATCTTAAAACCAAGGTCAGCTGAGGTCACTGTCATGTTAGCGTGCCATGACAAATACACTTGTCATAGACAGAAGGAATTGGAAGAGCGCCAAAATATAGCTGGTAAGGGTACGGGGGGGTGGGGGGAGGGTAGGAGGGAAGGAGGATGGTGGAGGAAGGGGTGGAGGGGAGGTGGGGTAAGGGGTGAGGGGGAGAGGATTTGGGGAAGTGGGGAGGGGATAGGAGGGAAAGGGGGGGGGGGGAGGAAGGCAATAGAGGGAAGGGGAATGTGATGGGAGGTGGGGGTGGGAAGGATGGGTGGAGATGGGTGGAGGGTAGGGGGAAGGGGGTTAGAGAGGAGGAAGAAAGATGGGGGGAGAGAAGGGAGAAGGGATTTGGGGGGGGGGGGGGGAAGGGAGTGATGGCGAGTAGGGATGAGATGTCAGATGATGAAATTAAAAGATAATATGACAGTGATAGGACCTTGATGTAGTAGGAAAAAAAATCTTACGATGTGAATGTTAGATTTATATCTTGATTAATTTTACCATCGTTTACTGTTTCCATTAACAGGGGAATATTTTGACTGAGGACATATTTATGGGACCATCCGATATATTTTTTTACTTATCAAAATCAAATATTAAAACAAAACACACACACACACAAAAAACAAAAGAAAAAAAAACAAAAACGGACTCATCAATTACTTTGGAAATTAAGATATATACTCATATAAATTTATATATATATATATATATATAAATATTCTTTTTTTTTCTTTAAGTTCCATTAGATAATAACAAACGAAATATTATAGTCTAGTCAAAAGTAGTTTCATCAGTCCTAAGAAAGGTATTTTCATGGCCATTTTCCTACTCGAATCCAGTACCGTAATACCCTTGGGCATCATTGTATTACTGTAAGGCAGAGCAAGAGAACCATTTCAAGGATTCAGAAGCAAAATCCATAGCTAGGATACACCCAAGGTAACCACATACGAAGAACCATTAGAGAACCAAGCTAGTTAAAGAACAACGTAGTTAAAGAACAAGGTAGTTAAAGAACAAGGTAGTTAAAGAACAAGGTAGTTAAAGAACAAGATCGTTAAATAAAAAGGTAAAGAACAATCTAGTTAAAGAACAAGCTAGTTAGAGAACAAGCTAGCTAAAGAACAAGCTAGTTAAAGTAAAGCTAGTTAAAAAAAACAAGCTAGTTAAAAAAACAAGCTAGTTAAAGAACAAGCTAGTTAAAGTAAAGCTAGTTAAAAAAAACAAGCTAGTTAAAGAACAAGGTCGTTAAAGAACAAGCTAGTTAAAGAACAAGCTAGTTAAAGTACATGATAGTTAAAGAACAAGGTAGTTAAAGAACAAGGTCGTTAAAGAACAAGGTCGTTAAATAAAAAGGTAAAGAACAATCTAGTTAAAGAACAAGCTAGTTAAAGAACAAGCTAGTTAAAGAACAAGCTAGTTAAAGAACAAGCTAGTTAAAAAACAAGGTCGTTAAAAACAAGGTCGTTAAAGAACAAGCTAGTTAATGAACAAGGTCATTAAAGAACAAGGTCGTTAAAGAACAAGGTAGTTAAAGAACAAGGTCGTTAAAGAACAAGGTAGTTAAAAAACAAGGTAGTTAAAAAACAAGGTCGTTAAAGAACAAGCTAGTTAAAGAACAAGGTCATTAAAGAACAAGGTCGTTAAAGAACAAGGTAGTTAAAGAACAAGGTCGTTAAAGAACAAGGTAGTTAAAAAAAAAACTAGTTAAAAAAACAAGCTAGTTAAAGAACAAGCTAGTTAAAAAAACAAGCTAGTCAAAGAACAAGCTATTTAAACAACAAGGTAGTTAAAAAACAAGGTAGTTAAAGAACAAGGTAATTAAAGAACAAGCTAGTTAAAGAACAAGGTAGTTAAAAAACAAGGTAGTTAAAGAACAAGGTCGTTAAAGAATAAGGTCGTTAAAGAACAAGGTCGTTAAAGAACAAGGCAATTAAAGAACAAGCTAGTTAAAGAACAAACCAGTTAAAGAACAAGGTCGTTAAAAAGTGTTCATATCCCCTGAAAATAACCTCAAGTGACGATTATTCCGTCGCCCAAAGTAAGAGGCAAGCAGAGGTGTTCCAGTATCTTTGTGTTGTGGACTATTCTAATAGATGTGCTTGTCTTCGTGGAGTCTGGTGATATCGTGAGGATAGACTGAGGATAGTCTAGAGGGGGAAGGGGGAAAGAAGCATCTGCCATTTCCCATTCTGGCAGACATCTTGCTTTTTTGAGTTTCATTTTTTTTTCGATTGAAATTTTATTGATTTTAGTTTATTATTTTCCGAGTTTCTTTATTTTCTTGTTCGTTTACTCACTTCTTTTTTCCTCTTCTTTCCTTCTCTTCTTTCTCGTGTACGCACATCACTTCCTTATCTTCATTTTTTCTCCTCCTCTTTCGAGTCTCCCATCTCTTCCTCTATTTTTTCTTCCTCTCTTTTTCCTCCCCTATTTGCACCCTTCTCATTCTTCTATTCTTTTCCTTCTCTTTCTCTTCTTCCTCATTTCTTCTTTCTCCTTCTGTTCTCCTCTTCATTCTCTTCCTCCTCTCATCTCCTACTTTTCACCCATTCTCTCTCTCCCTACTTCCTCCTTTATTCCCCTTATTCCTCCTTTCTCCTCCTCCTCCTCCTCCTCCTCCTCCCCCCCCTCCTCCATCTCCTCCTCCTCGTCCTCGTCGTCGTCCTCCTCCTCCTCCTCCTCCTCCTCCTCCTCCTCCTCCTCCTCCTCCTCCTCCTCCTCCTCCTCCTCCTCCTCCTCCTCCTCCTCCTCCTCCTCCTCCTCCTCCTCCTCCTCCTCCTCCTCCTCCTCCTCCTCCTCCTCCTCGTCCTCCTCCTCCTCCTCCTCCTCCTCCTCCTCCTCCTCCTCCTCCTCCTCCTCCTCCTCCTCCTCCTCCTCCTCCTCCTCCTCCTCCTCCTCCTCCTCCTCCTCCTCCTCCTCCTCCTCCTCCTCCTCCTCCTCCTCCTCCTCCTCCTCCTCGTCCTCCTCCTCCTCCTCCTCCTCCTCCTCCTCCTCCTCCTCCTCCTCCTCCTCGTCCTCGTCCTCCTCCTCCTCCTCGTCCTCCTCCTCCTCCTCCTCCTCCTCGTCCTCCTCCTCCTCCTCCTCCTCCTCCTCCTCCTCCTCCTCCTCCTCCTCCTCCTCCTCCTCCTCCTCCTCCTCCTCCTCCTCCTCCTCCTCCTCCCCCTCGTCCTCCTCCTCGTCCTCCTCCTGCTCCTGCTCCTCCTCCTCCTCCTCCTCCTCCTCCTCCTCCTCCTCCTCCTCTCCCCTTCTCGCCACAGCAACCAATATCAACTCTTCGAAGTGTTTACAATGTACGAGTAATAGTGAACACGGGCCAATTACGCTTTGCAATTATACTTGCGTTGTTTACACTGCCGCTACAATGTGTGGCAAATGAACGACTGATCATGAACCCATCATGCTCCCTCTTCCTCCCTCCCTTCCCTTCCCTCCCTGACCCCGACTCGCTCTCTTCCCTCCCTGACCCCTTCCCTTCCCTCTCTGACTCCCTTTAATACCTCCTTTCTCTTCCCTCTCCCTCCCTGACCCCTTCCCTTCCCTCCCTTCCCTCTCTGACTCCCTTTAATACCTCCATGCTCTTCCCTGTCCCTCCTTTTCCTTCCTTCCCTCTTTCCCTCTTTCCCTCCTCTCTTCCTTCTGCCTACACCCTTGTTATTTTCACTTGCTCACTACCTTCCTCCTTTTCCTTCCTATTTTCTCTCCTCCTCCCTCCCCACCCTACTCTTCCCTTCCCTCCCTTCACTTCCTACCTTCTCCCCCCCTCCCTCCCTTCCATCTCCCTCCCTCCCTCCCTTCACTTCCTACCTTCCCTATCCCTCTCCCTCCCTTACCTCCTCCCACCATGCTTCCCCCTCCCTTACCCTCACCCATTAGCATCACCTTTCCCCCTACCCCCCCTCTCTCTCTCACCTCTACCCCCCAACCCCCTTACCTCTTTTGGTGTACCCTCCCCTCTTTTCCCTCCCCTACCCCTCTTGGACCGCCCCCACCTCCACCCCCTTCCTAAACCCAACCCTATCAATCTCAAATCAATCTCTGATTGGTTGACATGTCTTGATTTGGTTATATAATGATGGCGATGATTAAAGGAATGTTAATTGGTAACGATGTTGAGGGGGAATATAATGGAGATTAAATTTTTGTTGTTAGAAATACGGTTTTAACGACGGTAATAATAGTCATAAAGATAGTAAGGACACTAACAACAAAACAATAATGATAATTATAATGAATATGACTATGATGATGGTAATTATAATGATGACAGAGGTAATAACAACAACAATGCTAATTTTATCAATATCATTAGTAGTATTACTATTATCATCTTTAGCATCATTATTAGTATTATCATTATCATCATCTTCATTATCATTATTATAATCATTATCAATATCGTGTTTTCTGGCATCCTCCTCATCGTCATCATTATCATTGTTGTAATAATCATTATAATTTTCATCATTATTATTCTTTACTGAGGATAATTTTTATCAACAAAAATATATGAATGATAATGCCAATAACAACGTGACATATCTTTTATTATTTACTTATTTTCATCTTCCACTAATTTTCCCTCAATTCTTTATTTATTTATTCAGTCTACATTCATTTATTTTCCCTTTCCTTTCGTTTATTTATCTTTTTAATCCATTTATTCCCCTTTTCGCCAAGTCATGATCAGTGTCTTGTACAAGGACACGGAAAGGGCAGAGCTATAGGCCTATATCCCCTTTTTTGAGGCCTTGTAGGGGTTTTGATCTTTATTTTTTTTTTCTGTTTTGTTCTTTGACTCTCTTCGGGCTTTTTTATTTATATATTTTTGTTGTTGTTGTTTATGTGGTGTTTTTGTTGTTGTTTATTTTGTGCTTTTGTTGTTTTCGTTGCGTTTTTTTGTTCTTTTTCTTCATCTTCGTCTACTTCTGCGTCTCTTCCTCCTCCTCCTCCTCCTCTTTTACCTCCACCTCTTCTTATTCCTATCCTCTTCTTCATCTCCGATCTCCTACTCTTCCTCTTCCTCTTCCTCCTTCTCTTCTCCATCCCCCTTCTCCACTTCTTCCTCTTCTCCACCCCTCCACCCACCTCCACCTCCTACTCCTCCTCTTCTCCATCCTCCTCCTCCAACACTTATTCCTCTTCTCCACCCGCCTCCACTTCCTACGTCCTCCTCTTCTCCATCCACCTACTCCTCCTCCACCTCCCACTCCTCCTCCACCTCTTCTTCCTCTTCTCCACCCCTCCAACCCCCTCCACCTCCTACTCCTCCTCCACCTCCCACTCCTCCTCCACCTCTTCTTCCTCTTCTCCACCCCTCCAACCCCCTCCACCTCCTACTCCTCCTCCACCTCCCACTCCTCCTCCACCTCTTCTTCCTCCTTCTCCTCCTTCCTTTCCCCTCTCTTTCCCTCCTAGGCTTCGTCAGCACATCCGTGACACGTCAGATGGGGCAGGGAGAGAGGAGGGGAGGGGAGGAGAGGAGAGAGGAAGGGGAGGGGAGAGGAGGAGATGGGATCGAGGGAAGGGAAGGAGGAAGAGAGAGGAGAGAGATATCTAAGAATAGAGGAGATGAAGGAAGTAGAGATGAAGGGTAGGGGGTGGAGAAGGTAGAAGGGAAAGTAAGAGGGGAAAGCGGAGGCGAGGATGAAAGGAGGGGGTGAAAGAGATAGATATTTAGCAAGAGGAAAAGAGAGATAGGAAAAGATAGATAGATAGATAGAGAGAGAGATAGATAGAAAGAGAGATAGGTGGATAATAGGTGTATATATATATATATGTATATATATATATATATATATATATATATATAGAGAGAGAGAGAGAGAGAGAGAGAGAGAGAGAGAGAGAGATGTATTTGAGAAAGAGAAGAACATAGAGTGTGGGGACTCGAGAAAAAAAC